>SJYX01005816.1:156321-171194 GCA_006410675.1 Oreotragus oreotragus | reverse complement strand
AGAAATGCCAGGGCTGATCTCCTTCAGAATGGGTTGGTTGGATCTCTTTGCAGTCCAAGGGACTCTCAAGAGTCTTGTCCACCACTGTTCAAAAGCATCCATTCTTCAGCACTCAGCCTTCTTCACAGTCCAACTCTCACATCCATACATGACCACTGGAACAACCATAGCCTTGACTAGACGGACCTTAGTCGGCAAAGTAATGTCTCTGCTTTTGAATATGCTATCTAGGTTGGTCATAACTTTTCTTCCAAGGAGTGAACGTCTTTTAATTTCATGGCTGCAGTCACTATCTGCAGTGATTTTGGAGCCCCAAAATATAAAGTCTGACACTGTTTCCACTGTTTCCCCATGCTAAAATTTATTTTTAATAAGAATCCTGATTTGTAATCAGTATTTAGATGGAATCATAAAATCTTACCACCTCATGGTATGTAGATTGGAAATCATTACTTGGAATAAAGTTCTTTTCTGTTATTCATATTGCAAAGTTTGGTTTCAATACCATCTGTCACCTAAACTAGGTTTTGTTTTTGCTGTTTAGGATTAGCATATCATAAACATTCATCAATGTACAGTTAGGCATATGTGATGTTTCTGAAAATTGCTTTTTATACTTCTACATTCAATTTAGTGAATATGGTAGGCATTCTATTATACAATAGGTATTAGATATTTATACCACTTGCACTTATGGACTCTAGTGTAAATTTTGTTGTTACCTATGTCTTCTGCTCAGTCTGCTCTTTTCCTTCATTTCCTTTAAAGTTTATGTGCTAACAAGAGCTCCGAATCCCTAACCATGTGTAAAAATCAATGCATTATTACCTTAATAAAATAATACAATTTTCATTTACTATGTAAATTTGCCTCTGAGTTTTCTCTCTCCTGTCATCTGTTTTCTGGATACAATTATTAATGTGACCAGTACTCTTCCTTCAATTCTGATTTTAAGATGCTTCTTAGAGTCTTTGCTTCTCAATATTTTCCCATTCTCATTTATAGAAAAAAAAAAAAAGTGGATATTGGGAAAGCATTGAAGCAGGATAAATTGGTGCAAGGAAAAACAGTATGTGAAACATACTTCAGACTTCCCTGGTGATCCAGTGATTAAGACTCTGTGCTTCCAATGCAGGGGGTAGGGGTTTGATCCTTGAGGAGGGAACTAAGATGTCACATGCCTCACAGCCAATTTTTTTTTTAATTTTTAAAAAAGGATGTCATCTTTATTCTACCTACTCCCTCTTTATTTATTTATATCCCTCAAACTTCATAATTTGAACTCTCAGTTAAGTCTTATCCTCACATTCTACTCTTGATACTTCTAAAATAATATCATCTGGATAGTTTTGAGGCAATATCAAGAGAAAAAAATTAAGTCAAGTGATCATATAATTATTGAGGATCCCCTGTTGCTAAAATCCAACCTACCATGCTTCTCTGACTGTTATGAACATTTGGCCCAGGGAATGCAAAGAGTTACCATTTGGAGAATGTTGGCTGATACTCAAGAGCCTTCAATAGTGGAACATGCTACAACAGATTCCCAAAAGTCCATGAACTGGTCCCCAGTATGACAAGTAAAGAAAACTATTTTTGTCAGCTTCTTGAGAGTCAGTCTGTTTTGCAGGAATGAACTTGAGACAGTGGAATATAAATGACTGATAAATCAGAATTCTAATCTAAAATTAATGATGGATTGGGCTAGAATTACTCAACAGCACACCCCCCTGTAGATAAATCTCTTACAAAGCCAAAAAAGCAGAAGGCTGCTTGGTGAGCATGGAATCAGAATAAGTGGAGCCAATTATTTGATTCTAATGTTTAGTGGCATTGTGTTTTGTGAGCCTTTGTGTTCTGTGCTGCAGGAATGAAATTTCTGTCTGTGAGGCAGATGGAGATTTACATGACCTAAGAAGGACCAGCCCACACCTCACCAGCACACAATGCTTGGATTGCGGTACAAATTTGTGCATTTGTGATTCCTTTTTTTCCTGGAATTTCTGAATGATTAACGTTGCTATGCCCTGATCTTATATACATCCCCTTGTCACTTTTTTCTATGAATATATATTATAACATTTTATGTGATCATTGTCAAGTATAAGCCTGGGAGCTATTGTTTCTTTCCATGACTTTATACATCTCTACTCAAATTGACTATGTGATCATTTCAAATTTTAACTTTCAAATAACTCTGCTTACTTGTAACTGTAATTTTTCTTCCTGGAGGAGGTTCCTCATCATGGTTTCTATATAAGGTTAACACATGAAAGCAAAATATTTTTATTTCATCTCAGGAAATAAGGTTTAGGCATAATACTAATGGATGTGATCTATCAGTTGAAATATTTGTTAGACTTTTTAAACCATCCTTCTGAATGTATACACAAATACTTACACAATATAGGACAATTAGTTTTAGTTCTTGGACTTTCCAGGTGGTGCTAGTGGTAAAGAACTTGCTTGCCAAGCAGGAGACAAGAGATGCAAGTTCGATCTTTAGGTCAGGAAGATTCCCTGGAGTTGGAAATGTCAACTCACTCCAGTATTCCTGCCTGGAGAATCCCATGGACAGAGGATCCTTGTAGGCTTTTACTTTCATTTATGATATACGTACAGCTTCATTTTGATTCATCAGTCTCTAATTTTTAAACACCATCTAGCTTTTTTGCTTTTCTTTAAACTTGTTTTTAATGGGAGGATAATTGCTTTACAATGTTGTGTTGGTTTCTGCCATACAACGGGGAAGACCCAGGTTCGATCCCTAGGTCAAGAAGACCCCTTGGAGATGGGAATGGCAACCCACTCCAGTATTCTGGCCTGGAGAATTCCGTGGACAAAAAAGCCAGGTGGGCTACAGTCCTTCGAGTCCCAAAGAGTGGGACATGACTGAGCAGCTAACACTTCCACTTTCAAGGTAATAGAAAGGATTTCTCCTTTCGGTTGCTCAGAACAGAATCCCATTGATTGATTCTGTCACTAGCTATGTCCAGGCCTATAAGCCTTTCTTTCCTTGAACAGCCATAATGCACAATAAATTAGTCACTATGAATTAATAGCAGTATATTCATTGTAATGATTGACTGTACTTTTGATTCAATAATGTATTAAAAGTGTATGTAAAGAATAAAGTTTGTTACTCTGAGTGCTTAATGAAAATTGTATTTGAGTGAGTAAAAAGAGTATTGTATTAATAACTGAAGTTAAGCGCAAAGTGTTTTTAGAGTAGTAAAAATAGTCTGTACAGTATTATAGTGATGTCAGACATTTGTCCAAACCCATAGAATATGCAATACTGAGAGTGAATGCTAATGTAAAATATGGGTTTAATCTAACAAACACACCACTCTGGTGAGGATGTTGAAATTGGAGAAGGCTGCACACATGTAGTGCAGGAGGTAAATAGGAAATCTCTGAATCTTCCTCTTAATTTTTTAGTGGACCTAAAAGTTCTCTTGAAAATAAAATCTTAAAAAAAAAAACAAAACTGAAGAAGAAATGAAAGATTTTCTGAATTAATGAGAAAAAAAAGGTTGTTAGCCTTTGGTGCATTTGAAATTTATATAGTTATTTGTAATATTATTTAAGAACCACTGGGTTTTAATGCAATCCTTCAGGAGTCAAGGGTTCAGTCCCTGGGTTGGGAAGATCCCTTGGAGAAGGGCATAGCAACCCACTCCAGTATTCTTTCCTGGAGAATTTCATGGACAGAAGTGCCTGGCGGGCTACAATCCACAGGGTTGCAAAGAGTCAGACATCACTGAAGCAATTGAGTACAGCACAACATATCCTATACAAAATAAGGATTATTATTTCCACTTTCCTGTTAAAAGAGAAAACTTAGCTAAAAAAAATAATTTACTTAATTTCACCCAGATAATCAATGGCAAAGGCCAAATTTGTAACCAAGACTGATTCCAAATTCTGAAGTTATAAATAAGTATGGTTTCACTGACAATTCTAAAATGTTGCCGTCCAATACAATAGTTGCTAACCAAGTGTGGCTATTTAAATTTAAATTAATTTTAATTATATAAAATTAACTTCATGTTTTCAGTTCTTCAGGTGCGCTAGTGACATTTCAAGTACTGAAAAGCCACATATAGTTGGTTAGTGGCTACTATATGGAAAAGTACAGACAAAATTCGCATCCTTACAGAAAATACTATTGAACTGTCTTGCTCTAGAATACCAGTAATTCCATCTTTGTAAGCTACTATTAGACACTTTGGGGTTGCCTGCTTGACACACAATTATCCTCTCTTCTTCAAGAAGCTGCTTTCTCCTCAAAACAAGGCAGTTTTTATCCTCCAAGAATTTGCCCCACTTTTCCAGTCATGGCTGACTTAACCAGCTATGAACAACTTACAAAGAAAGAAAGTGAAGTCACTCAGTCATGTCCAACTCTTGGCAGGCTCCTCCATCCTTGGGATTTTCCAGGCAAGAATACTGGAGTGGGTCGCCATTTCCTTCTCCAGGAGATCTTCCTGACCCAGGGACTGAACCCAGGTCTCCCACATTGTAGGCAGATGCTTTACTGTCTGAGCCACCAGGGAAGTCTATTGGCAGGTTGGTATAAACCCCTGACAGGGTTTCTGCCATAAGTTGTATTAGATCACTGCAGAACCACAGCCAAGGCAAATACATGTGTCTTTTATCTTTAGGAGAAGGTGCAGGCATCCTAAAGTGATTTACCTTGGTGAAAAGAGAACATTCACAATCTACTAATGTCAATTATTTCTCAAGAGAAAAGAAAATAGTAATTAAGGCCTGAAAAGGAGAATTTGACCTAGAGTCCCGCAAAGTATCAGCTCCAAATCAAACAACTATAGTTATGTATTAAGACTGAAATGAACTAATGTGACAGCCTTGTAGCAGAGCCTATGGATCAATGGAAGAAAATTGCCAAGGAAGAGGAAATAGTAATGAATTTTGTATCTATAGCTCTAGCCAACATTGAGTGTTTGTTTACTGTTTATCAATCATGTTTAGGCATTTACATGCCTATTTTCTTTGTTGTTCAAACAAATTTTTGAATATACCAATTTTGCAAATAAGAGTATAGAGAAAACTGAGATTTACAGAGCACTAGGGCATAGTTATGGAGAAGGCAATGGCACCCCACTCCAGTACTCTTGCCTGGAAAATCCCATGGATCGAGGAGCCTGGTAGGCTGCAATCCATGGGGTCGTGAAGAGTCGGACAGGACTGAGCGACTTCCCTTTCACTTTTTACTTTCATGCACTGGAGAAGGAAATGGCAACTCACTCCAGTGTTCTTGCCTGGAGAATCCCAGGGATGGCAGAGCCTGGTGGGCTGCCGTCTATGGGGTCGCACAGGGACGGACCCGATTGAAGCGACGCAGCAGCAGCAGCAGCAGCAGCAGCAGCAGAGCATAGTTAAAAACTTTGGTGATTGCTGAAACTTCATACAGTAAGAAAAGTACTATACAACACCATAAAATATTGAGTTAGAAAAATCAATGTGAATTCATAAACTTACAAAGAAATACTGGGCTCTAGTTCTATACTAAAAGTGATCCAGCTGCAATAGTCATAGCAGTACTTTTGCCTGCCACAAAAAACCATGGGCAATCTTAGTAGCCCAGATTTTTATCCCTTATGTTATTTTAGGAAAAATAATAAGATTGAATAGAGGGCAGTTGAAAATATTTTATCTATTATTTATTTATCTATTGTTATTATTAGAAAGTGAGGATGATTTCAAGAATGTCAGGGACAGGGTTTAAGGACAAAAGTGCCATCTTAAAGGGATTTCCATCCACCAACTTGTAACAACTTGAGTGTTAGAAATTCAATATTGATATTGAAAAAAGAAAGATTAACAAGGTATTTTTAATATGTGTGACTATGATCAGTCAGTTCAGTTCAGTTCAGTTGCTCAGTCGTGTCTAACTCTTTGCGACCCCATGAATCGCAGCACGCCAGGCCTCACTGTCCATCACCAGCTCCCGGAGTTTACCCAAACTCACATCCATCGAGTTGGTGATGCCATCCAGCCATCTCATCCTCTGTCGTCCCCTTCTTCTCCTGCCCCCAATCCCTCCCAGAATCAGGGTCTTTTCCAATGAGTCAACTCCTCACATGAGGTGGCCAAAGTATTGGAGTTTTCAGCTTCAGCATCAGTCCTTCCGATGAACACCCGGGACTGATCTTTAGGATGGACTGGTTGGATCTCCTTGCAGTCCAAGGGACTCTCAAGAGTCTTCTCCAACACCACAGTTCAAAAGCATCAATTCTTCAGTGCTCAGCTTTCTTTACAGTCCAGCTCTCACATCCATACATGACCACTGGAAAAACCATAGCCTTGACTAGATGGACCTTTAAGAGTAGAAGTTAAATTATATTGACTTTAATATAAATAGAAAACATTAATATATAGGTGCATTTTCTTTATTCCATTAAGTATGTGTCTATAAAACATGGATAGGTCCTTTTTTCTAAGTATAAGCAAGATACAGCATACTTTGCTGTTGTTCACTGTTGTTCAGTTGACAAGTCACGTCCGACTCTTTGCAACCCCATGGACTAGAGCAGGCCAGGCTTCCCTGTCCCTCACCATCTCCTAGGGTTTGTCCAAGTTCATGTCCATTAAATCAGTGATGCCATCCAACCATCTTTTCCTCTGTCAACTTCTTTTCCTTCTGACTTTGATATTTCCCAGCATCAGGGTCTTTTCCAATGAGTCAGTTCTTGGCATCAGTTGGCCAAAGTATTGGAGCTTCAGCTTTAGCATCAGTCTTTCCAAGAATATTCATGGTTGATTTCTTTAGGATTGACTGGTTTGATCTCCTTGCTGTCCGAGGGACTCTCAAGAGTCTTCTCCATCACCACACTTCAGTATCAATTTTTTGGCACTCTGCCTTCTTTATTGTCTAGGTCTCACATCCATACCTGACAAGTGGAAAGACCATAGCCTTGACTGGGGAACTCTCAGTGAACCAAATGCTTTCAGAAAAAAAAAAAAGAAAAGAAATAGGTTCTGTGTCAAAATCAAATGGACTGGTATACTCCATGGGTGAATATGTGTGATATTGTAGGATTGATACTACCTGATGTCAAGACTTGATACAGACATAATACTGAAAGATGAAATCCCCAGGTCAGTAGATGCCCAATATGCTATGCTACTGGAGAACAGTGGAGAAATAGCCCCAGAAAGAATGAAGAGATGGAGCTAAAGCAAAAACAACACCCAGTTGTAGATGTGATTGGTGATGGAAGTAAAGTCTGATGCTGTAAAGAACAATATTGCATAAGAACCTGGAATGTTGGGTCCATGAATCAAGGTAAATTGGAAGTGGTCAAATAGGAGATGAGTGAACATCAACATTTTAGGTATTAGTGAACTAAAATGGACTGGAATGGGCGAATTTAACTCAGATAACCATTATATCTACTACTGTGGGCAAAAATCCCTTAGAAGAAATGGAATAGCCCTCTTGGTCAACAAAAGAGTCTGAAAAGCAGTACTTGGGTGCAATCTCAAAAATGACAGAAGAAAAAAAAAAATGACAGAAAGATCTCTGTTTGTTTCCAAGCAAACCATTCAATATCACAGTAATCCATCTATGCCCAATCAGTAATACTGAAGAAGCTGAAGTTGAATGGTTCTATGAAGACCTACAAGACCTTTTAGAACTAACACCCAGAAAACAATGTCCTTTTCATTATAGGGGACTGGAATGCAAAAGTAGGAAGTCAAGAGATAACTTGGAGTAACAGGCAAATTTGGCCTTGGAATGCAGAATGAAGCAGGGCAAAGGCTAACAGAATTTTGCTAAGAGAACACATGGGTCATAGCAAACCCTCTTTCAACAACACAAGAGAAGACTCTACACATGGACATCACCAGATGGTCAACACCGAAATCAGATTGATATATTCTTTGCAGCCAAAGATGGAGAAGCTCTATACAGTCAACAAAAACAAGACCAGGAGCTGACTGTGGCTCAGATCATGAACTCCTTATTACCAAATTCAGACTCAAATTGAAGAAAGTAGGGAAAACCGCTAGACCATTCAGGTATGACCTAAATCAAATCCCTTATGATTATACAGTGGAAGTGAGAAATAGATTTAAGGGCCTAGATCTGATAGATAGAGTGCCTGATGAACTATGGAATGAGGTTCGTGACATTGTACAGGAGACAGGGATCAAGACCATCCCCATGGAAAAGAAATGCAAAAAAGCAAAATGGCTGTCTGGAGAAGCCTTACAAATAGCACTGAAAAGAAGAGAGGCGAAAAGCAAAGGAGAAAAGAAAAGATATAAGCATCTGAATGCAGAGTTCCAAAGAATAGCAAGAAGAGATAAGAAAGCCTTCTTCAGCAATCAATGCAAAGAGATAGAGGAAAACAACAGAATGGGAAAGACTAGAGATCTCTTCAAGAGAATTGGAGATACCAAGGGAACATTTCATGCAAAGATGGGCTCGATAAAGGATAGAAATGGTATGGACCTAACAGAAGCAGAAGATATTAAGAAGAGGTGGCAAGAATACACAGAAGAACTGTACAGAAAAGATCTTCACGACCCAGATAATCATGAGGATGTGATCACTAATCTAGAGCCAGACATCTTGGAATGTGAAGTCAAGTGGGCCTTAGAAAGCATCACTAAGAACAAAGCTAGTGGAGGTGATGGAATTCCCGTTGAGCTGTTTCAAATCCTGGAAGATGATGCTGTGAAAGTGCTGCACTCAATATGCCAGCAAATTTGGAAAACTCAGCAGTGGCCACAGGACTGGAAAAGGTCAGTTTTCATTCCAATTCCAAAGAAAGGCAATGCCAAAGAATGCTCAAACTACCGCACAATTGCACTCATCTCACACGCTAGTAAAGTAATGCTCAAAATTCTCCAAGCCAGGCTTCAGCAATATGTGAACCGTGAACTCCCTGATGTTCAAGCTGGTTTTAGAACAGGCAGAGGAACCAGAGATCAAATTGCCAACATCCGCTGGATCATGGAAAAAGCAAGAGAGTTCCAGAAAAACATCTATTTCTGCTTTATTGACTATGCCAAAGCCTTTGACTGTGTGGATCACAATAAACTGTGGAAAATTCTGAAAGAGATGGGAATACCAGACCACCTAACCTGCCTCTTGAGAAATCTGTATGCAGGTCAGGAAGCAACAGTTAGAACTGGACATGGAACAACAGACTGGTTCCAAATAGGAAAAGGAGTACGTCAAGGCTGTATATTGTCTCCCTGCTTATTTAACTTATATGCAGAGTACATCATGAGAAACGCTGGACTGGAAGAAACACAAGCTGGAATCAAGATTGCCGGGAGAAATATCAATAACCTCAGATATGCTGATGACACCACCCTTATGGCAGAAAGTGAGGAGGAGCTAAAAAGCCTCTTGATGAAAGTGAAGGAGGAGAGCGAAAAAGTTGGCTTAAAGCTCAACATTCAGAAAACGAAGATCATGGCATCCGGTCCCATCACTTCATGGGAAATAGATGGGGAAACAGTGGAAACAGTGTCAGACTTTATTTTTTTGGGCTCCAAAATCACTGCAGATGGTGACTGCAGCCATGAAATTAAAAGACGCTTACTCCTTGGAAGAAAAGTTATGACCAACCTGGATAGTATATTCAAAAGCAGAGACATTACTTTGCCGACTAAGGTCCGCCTAGTCAAGGCTATGGTTTTTCCTGTGGTCATGTATGGATGTGAAAGTTGGACTGTGAAGAAAGCTGAGCGCCGAAGAATCGATGCTTTTGAACTGTGGTGTTGGAGAAGACTCTTGAGAGTCCCTTGGACTGCAAGGAGATCCAACCAGTCCATTCTGAAGGAGATCAACCCTGGGATTTCTTTGGAAGGAATAATGCTAAAGCTGAAACTCCAGTACTTTGGCCACCTCATGCGAAGAGTTGACTCATTGGAAAAGACTCTGATGCTGGGAGGGACTGGGGGCAGGAGGAGAAAGGGACAACCGAGGATGAGATGGCTGGATAGCATCACGGACTCGATGGACGTGAGTCTGAGTGAACTCCGGGACAGGGAGGCCTGGAGTGCTGCGATTCATGGGGTCGCAAAGAGTCGGACACGACTGAGCGACTGAACTGAACTGAACCTTTGTAGTTATATCTCTGTCATTTAAGTTGATGTCTAGCCTTGAGACAGGAGGGAAGGGGACAGGGTATAATTGTCAAAAGAACCACAGCTGTTGAGAATACAGCATAAATTGATTAGAAACAATTAGGCCCAAGTTGGTGGAAGATTCAACTTTCTGTAGACCTTGGACTTTATTGCATCTTAAATGATGCACCCACAGGCACCATGACAGTTCCAAGGTTGATCATAAAAGGCTAAAAAGTGGACAGAGCCGCAATTCTTGGAAATCCCCCCCCTTCCTCAAAATAGTTGGAATAATCCTCTCATTCTTTAGCCTATGAAATTACCCAGCCCATAAACACTAATCACCCTTGCACCCCAGAGATGCTCTCACCTTCTGCATTCAGCCTATGGAATGTGTGTCTCTGCTTTCACTTTATTATGGCTTGCTCTTGAATATTTTCCTGCATGAACCAAACACCCTCCCTTGGTAGCCTGTCTCAGGAACTTGTCTGAGACCCGGGACGGGACAGGACCATCCTTTCAAATCCCATTTCCTTGCAACCTCTTTACGAAAGATATTAATAAATCTACTTCTTACCTATCACTTCACTTCCTGCTGAGTTCCTTCTGCACTGAGACATAAAGAACATGAGCTTCACTAGGTCCTGAGACAAGTCGTGCAGTTTCAGTAGGAAAATTGTTGGTTTGAGTATCACCTGAGTTATGGTATCAGTTCTCTAACAGTTCTTTTTTCACTGAGTGGTTTTTCTATTTGACCAGACTAATTTTGCTGTCTTTTACTCCCAGGCCCTGGTTGGATGCTGCAGTAAGCCATCTGGATGCCCAGTTCTCAAGCACTCACTCTCCCAGCTGCTTTTGAAATAGGAAGGAAGGGAGCAGGACACAATTTTGAAAGGATGACATAGCCTAAGGAGACAGTAAACTGATTAGAATCAAATGGGTCCAAGATGGCAGACAAGTCAACTTTGGCTAGACCTTGACCCTCCATATACACTCATTATAACAGATCAGGAAGCTAAATGACATACCCAGAGGTGCCAAGACTGTTCCAAGGCTGACCATTAAAGACAAAAAGTGGGCAGTGGCTCAACTCCTGGAAATCTCTTCTTCTCCCAGATAGTTTGAACAATTCTCCCACTCATTAGCCTATGAAATTACCCATCCCATAAAAGCTAACCACACTACACTTTGAGGCCGCTCTTGTCTTCCGCCATGGCCCACACTCTGCAGAGTATGTTTCTTCCAAGGCCACACTCACCCTCTGAGATCTGTGGAGTATGTTTCTCTCTAGATAAATCCATTTCTTCTTCTTTTTTCTTTTTTTTAATAAATCCATTTCTTACCTATCACTGAATTTTTTTTCTGCAATGAGACATCAAGAATCTGAGCTTCATTAGGTCCTGAAACTAGGTCTGCAATCTCAGTTGGAAAATCATGGGTTTTGGCTGGGTTCAAGTCCCAGTCATGTGAATTAGAGTCCCAAGCAGGGTTTTGCTGAAGTTCAAGTCCACACCTCATGGTTCAAGTGCCAAACTGGGTTTTGGCTGGGGTTGAGTCTCAATCTGAGATGAATGGCTTCACTTTGAATGTTGGACGCTGATGACTTGCAATTATCTCTCTTTCTGGGGATTGTCTCAGCAAAAGAAAATTACCCTACCCAAGGATATAATTCTTTCCTCGGGATAGCCCACAGCCCACTGCTCATCCCCCTGGTCTCAAGGTAGGACAATACTGAAGGGTGATTCCAGGTCCCAAGCATCCCATGGTTATTCCTAAAGCCTCTGTTGCAACTGCACAAGGGTCAAATTTTTCTTCTGCCCAGTTCTCTCTACTGCACCCATCATAAATATTGTTCCCAAGAACACTCCCTAAAAACATCCCTGTACACAAATCTTATAATTTCAAAGATTGTTTCTAGGGACACCTGATATACCATATTCCCTTGAGTATGTTGTAGTTTTCTTTGTCAGCTTTTGAGTCTTAAGTCTGGTTGTAAAGTCAGCCTGAGCTATGGCAGTGCTGCAGATGAAGGAAGCAATTCTCTCTTTTTCTGCATGAACTAGAGGTAATCCACCAGTCAATGGTGGTATAAGCAGATAGAGTATGAGGTCCCTGGAATAAAGGGAACTAGGCATATCTTTCTTGACTTAAGAGAAGCCATTTTTGTCCAAGCCATTTTGTGATCTAAGCCTGGCCACAAGGTTTGTCCATGAACAGGTCTCAGTGATTAATGATCTTAAGGGAGGCAAGGGAATGAAGGAGCAAAGAAAAAAAGTCAAGAAACAATAGCTCAGTGATAAAGTAATCCTAGTTTTGGAATCTATGTAACAATTTGATACATGTCTTTGAGTTCTGCAGGACCTAAGACCCTCACTCAGGTGAAGGATGGAAGACTGATGTCAATTCTGACTTCAGTCAACTAAAGCTTGGACTCTGGACTTTTGCCTCAACTACATGCTGAATTCTCTCCTCTGCTGAAGCTCCTTCATGGGCTTCCCAGGTGGTGCTAGTGGTAACAATTCTACCTCCCAATGCAAGAGACTTAAGAGGCCCTGGTTCAAACCCTGGANGGAGAAGGGGATGAAATGGTTAGATGGCATCACTGACTCAATGGACATGAGTTTGAATAAGCTTCGGGAGCTGGTGATGGACAGGGAAGCCTGGTGTATTGCAGTTCATGGGGTCGCAAAGAGTCAGACATGACTGAGTGGCTAAAGTGAAGTGAACTGAATTGGTATTATTAAGTGATTCATCAATCTGGCAGCATCCCATCTGGCAACTACAAAGGCAAGAAGTGATACCAAATGGAAAGCTTAAAAGAAGGGTGGGGCAAGATGATTAGAAAAAGAAAAGAAACCGTGATTTGACGGTGGCACATCTTTTTTTATGGGGAAGGAAATGCAAGGATTTTATCATACAGATTTCCTCTTCTTCCCTTGGGGAAAGGAGTGGGGATGAAAAAGGTCCACGTGACAGATTACTTCTTTGGTGTTGTCATTCAGTCCCTAAGTCATATCTGACTCTTTGGGACCCCATGGACTGCAGCTCCCAGGCTTCCCTGTCCTTCACTATCTCCCAGAATTTGCTCACACTCGTGTCCATTGAGTTGGTGATGGCATCCAACCATCTCATTCTCTGTTGCCCACTTCTCCTGCCCTCAATCTCTCCCAGCATCAGGGTCTTTTCAAATGAGTTGGCTCTTTGCATCAGGTGACCAAAGTACTGGAGCTTCAGCTTCACTATCAGTCCTTCCAATGAATATTCATGGTTTCCATTGAGTTGGTGATGGCATCCAACCATCTCATTCTCTGTTGCCCACTTCTCCTGCCCTCAATCTCTCCCAGCATCAGGGTCTTTTCAAATGAGTTGGCTCTTTGCATCAGGTGACCAAAGTACTGGAGCTTCAGCTTCACTATCAGTCCTTCCAATGAATATTCATGGTTGATTTCCTTTAGGATTGACTGGTTCAATCTGGTTGCTGTCCAAGGGACTCTCAAGAGTCTTCTCCAGGAGCACAATTTAAAAGCATCAATTCTTCAGTGCTCAGAGCTCGAAGATACTGTTATGTATATCTCTTGAGGCTTCCCAGATAGCTCAGAGGTAAATAATTCACCTGCCAATGTAGGATGCTGCTGCTGCTAAGTCACTTCAGTCGTGTCCGACTCTGTGAGACCCCACAGAGGGCAGCCTAACAGGCTCCCCCATCCCTGGGATTCTCCAGACAAGAGCACTGAAGTGGGTTGCCATTTCCTTCTCCAATGCATGAAAGCGAAAAGTGAAAGTGAAGAAGTGGCTCAGTCGTGTCCGACTCTTAGCGACCCCATGGACTGCAGCCTACCAGGCTCCTCCAGCCGTGGGATTTTCCAGACAAGAGTACTGGAGTGGGGTGCCAATGTAGGATATGTGTGTTCAATCCCTGGGTTGGGAGGATCCCTGGAGAAGGAAATGGCAACTCACTCTAGTATTCTTGCCTGGAAAATCCCATGGACAGAGGAGCCTGGCAGGCTCCAGTCCATGGCATTGGAAAGACCTGGACAGGATTTAGTGACTGAACAACTTGAGGTGGAACCAGGACCCTGACCTAAGGTTGCACTGTTGTTTCTTGACTGCTCCTCCCTTGTCTCTGCATCCCCTCCCTTCCCTGATTGTTGTTCGTTCAGTCCTGTCTGACTCTTTGTGACCGCATGAACTATAGAAGGCTCGGCTTCCCTGTCCTTCACTATCTCTTGGCGTTTGCTCAAACTCTTGTCCATTGAGCTGTCAATGCCATACGACCATCTCATCCTTTGTCGTCCCCTTCTCCTCCTGCCTTCAATCTTTCCTGGCACCAGGGCCTTTTCCCTTTCCTGATTAGCAACTGTTGGAAAGTTTCCCGTGCCCAGAAGCCCCAGCAGGGTCCTGCTCATTTTCAGGAGTTTCCTATGAACATTAATGTTTTAGAAGCATTGTTTAAAGTAGAATTGAAATTATCTGAGCTTTAGGTGTGTGATCAGTTCAGTGGTAGAACTTCTGTCACTTTTCTAATCTCTTTAATTTGCCTTCTTTCTTAAGTTAATCTTGGTAATGCTTATTTTTCCAGTATATTATCCTTTTCCTGTCTTATCAAATCTGTGGCCATAGTTACTGCTAGTATTTTCATGATTATTTTAAGAAACTGTGGAAAATTCTGAAAGACATGGGAATACCAGACCACCTAACCTGCCTCTTGAGAAATCTGTATACAGATCAGGAAGCAACAGTTAGAACTGCACATGGAACAA
>SJYX01005816.1:80312-148454 GCA_006410675.1 Oreotragus oreotragus | reverse complement strand
TATACAGTCAGCAAAAACAAGACCTGGAGCATGACTCAGATCATGAACTCCTTATTGCCAAATTCAGACTTAAATTGAGAAAGTAGGGAAAACCACTAGACCATTCAGGTATGACCTAAATTATATTCCTTGGAAGTGAGAAACACATTTAAGGGACTAGATTTGATAGATAGAGTGCCTGATTAACTATGGACAGAGGTACATGACATTGTACAGGAGACAGGGATCAAGACCATCCCCATGGAAAAGAAATGCAAAAAAGCAAAATGGCTGTCTGGTGAGGCCTCACAAATAGCTGTGAAAAGAAGAGAAGCAAAAAGCAAAGGAGAGAAGGAAAGATACAAACATCTGAATGCAGAATTCAAAAGAATAGCAAGGAGAGATAAGAAAACCTTCCTCAGTGATCACTGCAAAGAAATAGAGGAAAACATTAGAATGAGAAAAACTAGAGATCTCTTTAAGAAAATTAGAGATACCAAGGGAACTTTCCATGCAAAGATGGGCACAATAAAGGACAGAAATGGTGTGTACCTAACAGAAGCAGAAAATATTAAGAAGAGGTGGCAAGAATACACAGAAGAACTATACAAAAAAGATCTCCATGACTCAGACAACCACGATGGTGTGACCACGCACCTATAGCCAGACATCCTAGAATGCAAAGTCAAGTGGGCCTTAGGAAATATCACTATGAACAAAGCTAGAGGAGGTGATGGAATTCCAGTGGAGATATTTCAAATCCTGAAAGATGATGCTATGAAAGTGCTGCACTCAATATGCCAGCAAATTTGGAAAACTCAACCGTGGCCATAGGACTGGAAAAGGTCAGTTTTCCAATTTATTCCAATTCCAAAGAAAGGAAATGCCAAAGAATGTTCAAACTACTGCACAATTGCACTCATCCCACATGCTAGTAAAGTAATGGTCAAATTCCTCCAAGCCAGGCTTCAACAATACATGAACTGTGAACTTCCTGATGTTCAAGCTGGATTCAGAAAAGGCAGAGGAACCAGAGATCACATTGGCATCATCCTTGGATCACTGAAAAAATGAGAGAGTTCCAAAAAAATATCTACTTCTGCTTTAGTGACTATTCGAAAGCCTTTGACTCTGTGGACCATAACAAACTGTGGAAAATTCTTCAGAAGATGGGAATACCAGACCTCCTGACCTGTTTCCTGAGAAATCTGTATGCAGGTCAAGAAGCAACAGGTAGAACTGGACATGGAACAACAGACTGGTTTCAAATCAAGAAAGGAGTAGGTCAAGGCTGTATATTGTCACCCTACTTATTTAACTTATATGCATAGTACATCTTGTGAAATGTGAGGCTGGATGAAGCACAGTTGGAATTCAGATTGCCAGGAGAAATATCAATAACCTCAGATATGCAGATGACACCACCCTTATGACAGAAAGTGAAGAACTAAAGAACCTCTTGATGAAAGTGAAAGAGGGGAGTGAAAAACCTGGCTTAAAACTCAACATTCAGAAAACTAAGATCATGGCATCCAGTCCATCACTTCATAGCAGATAGACAGAGAAACAGTGGAAACAGTGGCAGACTATTTTGGGGGCCTCCAAAATCACTGCAGATGGTGACTGCAGCCATGAAATTAAAAGACACTAGCTCTTTGGAAGAAAATCTAACCAACCTAGACAGCATATTAGAAAGCAAAGACATTACTTTGCCAACAAAGGTCCATCTAGTCAAAGCTATGGTTTTTCCAGGAGTCATGTATGGATGTGAGAGTTGGACTATAAAGAAAGCTGAGCACCAAATAATTGATGATGTTTAACTGTGGTGTTAGAGCAGACTCTTGAGAGTCCCTTGGACTGCAAGGAGATCTAAGCAGTCAATCCTAAAGTAAATCAGTCCTGAATATTCATTGGAATGCTGAAGCTGAAACTCTAGTACTTTGGCCACTAGATTCGAAGAACTGACTCATTGGAAAAGACCCTGATGCTGGGAGGAATTGAAGATAAAAGGAGAAGGGGATACGAGAGGATGAAATGGTTGGATGGCATCACCGACTCAATGGACATTGATTTTGAGCAAGCTCTGGGAGTTGGTGATGGACATGGAAGCCTGGCATGCTGCAGTCCATGGGTCAAAAGTATCTGACATGACTGAGTGGCTGAACTGAACTGAAGTGACCATGGAATTATAAACAAGAGACCTTCACTTTCAGGCCTATTTCTTATTTATGTTATCTTTTGGCTGTGACGGATGTGAAATCTTAGTTTACTGAATAGGGATCAAACTGTACCCCCTGCATTGGCAGGGGAGAATCTTAACCACTGGACTTCTGGGGAAGTCCTCAAGACTTTTTCTAGTGAAAAGTATTGTAATAGGAGCTCAACAGTGTCTACATATAACTGGATATATTTACCCAACCATCTTAAAGGTTGAATCATTTCATTTTTGATGATTAGATAAGGCAGTCATGTAGAAGACAAAGTATTTCTTGTTTATGAGTAAAAGTCTGAATCCAGAAGACTTAGGAGTAGCTGCTGATATTATGTTTTTCTTCTTTTCTTGAACTGCAGTGATAGGCAGAACACCTTAATTTGCTAATTTCCTTTTCCTACTCTTCCATTTTCCCTTACTTCTTAACAACTATCCCTCCATCTTCATATTCCCTTCTTTCTAAGGTCAGATTTATCCTTCAGAAAAATCACTGCAGTAGTAGGCCTCAAGAGACTTATGGATATATCAATAGATTTCTTATAGTATCCTGATTAATAATTCATCTGGGAACAAAGCTATTTTATAAAGACGTTTTCTTCACTTGAAACAAATAAACAACACAAGAAATAGTATGACAGTACTGCTGTGCTTCCACTACTTACATTTTTTAGACTTCTTGAAGGGAGAATGAAATCTTGGTATTTCCTCAATTGCCTAACATTTATTCAGTCATTTAACAAATATTCATTGAACATATTCTGTATGCCAGATTCAAAGCTAGGAGCTGGTGACATGATGATACTGCTGCCTTCCTTCCAGGAACATGTAACCCAGCAAAAGACATTTAAACAAGCAATTTCAAATAAAAACAATAACAGTTGTTATAAAACTCTCATCTGTGAAATGGAAACCAACTCTGGGGACAGTAACCTCAGATAAATCTTGCCAGAAGAGGGAAAGCTTGAGCTGAGATTTATAGAACCTAAAGCAGCCAGCTCATCTGGTGAAGAAGGGGGAATATAATTCCAGGGTAACAATAGGCATGTGTGTGTGTTAGTGGCTCAGTCATTCTGACTCTTTGCGACCCCATGGACTGTAGCTCACCAGACTCTTCTGCCATGGAATTCTCCAGGCAAGAATACTGGAGCAGGTAGTCATTCCCTTCTCCAGGGAATCTTCCTGACCCAGGGATGGAACTCGGGTCTCCTTCATTGCAGGCAGATTCTTTACCAACTGAGAAACTAGAGAAACAATATGTATAAAAACCCATAATCATGAAAGTGTATTGGGACATTCAAGGATCTGGACGTGGCTTGGTGTGGCTGGGGAGGGGTAAGGACTGGCAAGACACAAGGGTTATAGATGCCAGGTGAAGGAATTTAAACATTTTCTGGTCAGGACATATCATAATCAGTTTTGCATCTTCATTTTCAAAGTTATTCCTGCTAGAATGGAGGATAGAATGTATAGAATAGATAGCCTAGGTAACACATAATAAGAGACTTAAGCAAAGACAAAGCCTAATGCCTGCACATAATTGTCACTGAATGGTTGTTTGTTGAATGAATATATCAGTGAAGAATGAGCATAGCTCAGTGTTGTTCATTGTCACACAGGTATGTACAGCTCTAGGGATAAAGTGCAGATAGAAGTCCTTTCTTGAGAGAAGGGACTTGGGAGTGCTGACATGATCAAAATTGCATTTTAGAAGAATAATTCTGCCTGTAAAGTACAAGGCGAACTGAAAAGGAAACAGGCAGGAGCATGCAGTAGTACCTGATCGAGGATACTGCAGTGGGCATGCAGAAAAGAGAGACTGTAGCCCACCAGGCTCCTCTGTCCATGGAATTCTCCAGGCAAGAATACTGGAATGGTTAGCCAGTCCCTTCTCCAGGACATCTCCCCCACCCAGGGATCAAACCCTGGATGCCTGCATTGCAGGCAGATTCTTTATGTCTGAGCCACCAGGGAAAGACCCTAACTCTCTTCAAGGTCTTAACTCTCTTCAATTCTGTGAAGTTTGAGAGAGCTGAGGAAGCTGCAGAGGAAAACTTTGAAGCTTGCAGAGGTTAATTCATGAGGTTTAAGGAAAAAAGCCATCTCCATAACATAACAGTGCAAGGGAAGCAACAAGTGCTGATGTAGAAGCTGCAACAAGTTATCTGGAAGCTCTAGCTAAAATAAATATAAAAGTGGCAACACTAAATAGCAGATTTTCAGTGTAAGATGAAACAGCCTTATATTTCAATGTAGACTGAAACAGCCTATATTGAAAGATGTTGGCATCTGGGCTTTTCCATAGGTAAAGAGAGGTCATAGCTTGCCTGAAAAGCTTCAAAGGTCAGGCTGACTTTTGTTAGGGCCTAATGTAGTTGGTGACCTGAAGTTGAAGTTGATGCTCATTTACCAAAAATCCTAGGCCCATAAGAATTATGCTAAAGCTGCTCCCAGTGTTCTATAAATGGAACAACAAAGCCTAGATGCTTAGCATATCTATTTATGACATAGTTTACTGAATATTTTAAGCCCACTTCTTGAGACTTACTGCTTAGGGAAAAAAAAGATTATTCCAAAATAATGCTGTTCATAGACAATGCACCTGATAATCTAAGAACCCTGATGGAGATATACAGCAAGATTTGTGTTGTTTTGTGCCTGCTAACACAGCAGCCTTTCTGAAGCCCATAGATCAAGGAATAATTTTGTATTTTAAAAGTCTTCTTATTTAAGAAGCAGAACCGTAGAAGACAGACTTGTTGTTTCCTACGGGTTGGAGTTGGGAGAGAGATGGACTGGGAGTTTGGGATTAGCAGATGCAAACTATTATGTATAGAATGGATGTAATTTTTTGAAAAAGATTATTTTATTTATTTATTTTTGGCCACATTGCATAGCATGTGGGGTCTTAACTCCCAGACCAAGGATCAAACCTGTGTCCCTGCAATGGAAGCATGGATCTTGGCCACTGGACCATGGAAGTCCCAGAATGGATGTCATTAGCAACATTAATGATCCATGCTGCTACTGCTAAGTCGCTTCAGTCGTGTCCGACTCTATGCGACCCCATAGACGGCAGCCCACCAGGCTCCTCCGTCTCTGGGATTCTCCAGGCAAGAACACTGGAGTGGGTTGCCATATCCTTCTTCAATGCATGAAAGTGAAAACGAAGGTGAAATCACTTAGTTGTGCCCGAATCTTAGCAACCCCATGGACCGCAGCCTACCAGACTCCTCCATCCATGGGATTTTCCAGGCAAGAGTACTGGAGTGGGGTGCCATTGCCTTCTCTGAATGATCTGTGAGAAGGGGTCAAATGCAAACATTAACAGGACTGTGAAAGAAGTTGATTCTAGCTCTCATGGCTGACTTTGAGATTACTCAGGGTTTGAGAGGATTGGCTCCAATTTTGAAAGAATTTTTGCTGTGGGTAAGATGCTATCAAATAGCAGTGTATCCTTGGGAGAAATCATTCACAAAAGGAAGGGTTAATCAATACTGCAGACTTCATTGCTGTCTTGTTTTAAGAAATTGCCACAGCCATCCTAACTTCAGTAACCCACACTATGACTAGTCGGCAGCCATCAACCTCAAGACAAGATCCTCTACCAGCAAAAAGATTGTATCTCATTGAAGGCTTGGATGATGATCAGCATATTTTAGTAATCAGTTCAGTTCAGTTCAGCCACTCAGTCGTGTCCAACTCTTTGTGACCCCATGAGTCACAGCATGCTAGGCCTCCTTGCCCATTGCCAACTCCTGGAGTTCACTCAAACTCATATCCATTGACTCGGTGATGCCATCCAGCCATCTCATCCTCTGTCGTCCCCTTCTCCTCCTGCCCCCAATACCTCCCAGCATCAGAGTCTTTTCCAATGAGTCAACTCTTCACATGAGGTGGCCAAAGTATTGGAGTTTTAGCTTCAGCATCAGTCCTTCCAATGAACACCCAGGACTGATCTCCCTTAGGATGGACTGGTTGGATCTCCTTGCAGTCCAAGGGACTCTCCAGAGTCTTCTCCAACACCACAATTCAAAAGCATCAATTCTTCGGCCCTCAGCCTTCTTCAGAGTCCAACTCTCACATCCATATATGACCACTGGAAAATCCATAGCCTTGACTAGACGGACCTTTGTTGGCAAAGTAATATCTTTGTTTTTCTATATGCTGTCTAGGTTGGTCATAACTTTCCTTCCAAGGAGTAAGTGTCTTTTAATTTCATGGCTGAAGTCACCATCTGCAGTGATTTTGAAGCCTCCCAAAATAAAGTCTGTTTCCACAGACTTTAAAGTGTAAAGACACTGTTTCCCCATCTATTTCCCATGACGTGATGGGATCTTCATTTTCTGAATGTTGAGCTTTAAGCCAACTTTTCTACTCTCCTCTCTCACTTTCATCAAGAGGCTTTTTAGTTCCTCTTCACTTTCTGCCATAAGGGTGGTGTCATTTGCATATCTGAGGTTATTTATATTTCTGCCGGCAATCTTGATTCCAGCTTGTGTTTCTTCTAGTCCAGCGTTTCTCATGATGTACTCTGCATAGAAGTTAAATAAGCAGGGTGACAATATACAGCCTTGACGTACTCCTTTTCCTATTTGGAACCAGTCTATTGTTCCATGTCCAATTCTAACTGTTGCTTCCTGACCTGCATATAGGTTTCTCAAGAGGCAGGTCAGGTGGTCTGGTATTCCCATCTCTTTCAGAATTTTCCACAGTTTATTGTGATCCACACAGTCAAAGGCTTTGGCATAGTCACTAAGGCAGAAATAGATGTTTTTCTGGAACTCTCTTGCTTTTTTGATGATCCAGCGGATGTTTGCAATTTGATCTGTGGTTCCTCTGCCTTTTCTAAAACCAGCTTGAACATCAGGGAGTTCACGGTTCACGTATTGCTGAAGACTGGCTTGGAGAATTTTGAGCATTACTTTACTAGCATGTGAGATGAGTGCAACTGTGCGGTAGTTTGAGCATTCTTTGGCATTGCCTTTCTTTGGAATTGGAATGAAAACTGATCTTTTCCAGTCCTGTGGCCACTGCTGAGTTTTCCAAATTTGCTGGCATATTGAGTGCAGCACTATCATAGTATCATCTTTCAGGATTTGAAACAGCTCAACTGGAATTTCATCACCTCCACTAGCTTTGTTCATAGTGATGCTTTCTAAGGCCCATTTGACCTCACATTCCAGCATGCCTGGCTCTAGGTGAGTGATCACAACATCGTGATTATCTGGGTCGTGAAGATNTAGTATCATCTTTCAGGATTTGAAACAGCTCAACTGGAATTTCATCACCTCCACTAGCTTTGTTCATAGTGATGCTTTCTAAGGCCCATTTGACCTCACATTCCAGCATGCCTGGCTCTAGGTGAGTGATCACAACATCGTGATTATCTGGGTCGTGAAGATCTTTTTGGTACAGTTCTTCTGTGTATTCTTGCCACCTCTTCTTAATATCTTCTGCTTCTGTTAGGTCCATACCATTTCTATCCTTTATCGAGCCCATCTTTGCATGAAATGTTCCCTTCATATCTCTAATTTTCTGGAAGAGATCTCTAGTCTTTCCCATTCTGTTCTTTTCCTCTATTTCTTTGCATTGATCACTGAGGAAGGCTTTCTCATTTCTTCTTGCTATTCTTTGGAACTCTGCATTAAGATGGGAATATCTTTCCTTTTCTCCTTTGCTTTTCGCCTCTCCTTTTCACAGCTATTTGTAAGGCCTCCCCAGACAGCCATTTTGCTTTTTTGCATTTCTTTTCCATGGGGGTGTTCTTCATCCCTGTCTCCTGTACAATGTCACAAAACTCATTCCATAGCTCATCAAGCACTCTGTCTATCAGATCTAGGCCCTTAAATCTATTTCTCACTTCCACTGTATAATCATAAGGGATTTGATTTAGCTCATATCTGAACAGTCTAGTGGTTTTCCCCACTTTTTTCAATTTAAGACTGAATTTTAGCAATAAGTTATTTAAAATCAAGTATGTACATTATTTTTTAGATATAATGCTCTTCCACATGTAACAGATTATAGTATAGTGCAAATAAAAGTTTTATATTCATTAGGAAGACAAAAATTTTTTGTGACTTACTTTAATGTGGTATTCCCTTTATCCTGGTGATCTAGAACTGAACCCACAGTGTCTCTGAGGTATGTCTGTAGTTTAAAGCCTATTCTGAGAAGCTCTTCTTATTTATTTTTAAATTTAAAATTTTATGTTTTTATCTTTGAAAATTACTGTTGGGAAAACTATTACAGTAGAAATGGAAGATATGCCAAAGGAAGAGAGAGTATTAATAGATGTATAGAGAAGAGTCATCTCTTTGGAAATGTTTAACACTTGGTTTCCTATTCTAAGATTTCTCTGACCCTTTATTATGCTAATAATACGTATTATAACTCTAAAGATGTCTGATTAAATCTGTAGTGTTTCCAAAACAGTTTTTAGCCACAAGCCATTTATTTTATATAGACATTCCTAGGGACATAGTTTGGGGAGGTTTGGTCTGGGAAGTGTGTCTTAAATATCTTGCTTTCCATTCTTTAGATAACAGAATCTTCAGGATAACAAGTTATTTTCTCCCAGAGTTCTCTGTATGTCTTCATTACCAATCCATTCTCCTTTTGGTACGATTAAATTCAGAGCAGTCCCTTGGTTCCTTTTGTCATAGTTCTCAATTGGGGTTAGTCTTTCCATGTTTGGAAATCTGTGGAACTATGTAGGGGTGTGTCATCCGCTGCCAGTAAGCCAAGACAGTCCTGAAACTTGAAGAATTCCCCCTAAAATGTTTTCCCGATGACATAAAATTGCTAGCAAGAAAGTCAAGAGCTCTTCAACTGCTATATTATCAGCTGAACAAGACTTCGGCCCATTTGAATAGTTCAAGTCATCTATCACTCTTATTTTATCTCTGTGAGCTGTGCAAAAAGACATCATCGACTTTCTCCACTGGGATACATGGCCTATGTATAGTATACCTCTGCAAAGAAGCTGAAATATCAAGACATCAAAACGTAGCTTTCTGACTTAAGTGCTACCAACTTGGTCTACTTGCCACACATTCTATCTTGGTCTGTCAAGAGCTTCTAAGGATTTAACTTTTGAAAACTGTGAAGTATTATTATTTTTCTCATTTTTACAAAGGAGGAGCCTGAGATTTAGAAGTTCAGTAAACTGACTCCTCAAGGTAACATAGATAGCAGGTGCTATAAGTAAGCTTCAGCATTCTGACTCCCAAACTCAGGGGCTCCACTGTTAAAATGCCCCAGGTGGCACTTCATTACATTTTTCAGTCATATTCTGTTCCTTTTGTATTATTGTGGAATGCATCTTAATGATTTATAGGCTACTTTATTATCCCAAATATCTGAGACTCTGTTTTTTATTATCAGATTAGATATTCACTGTACATGTCAGCAAGAGCAAGCCACAACTTTTTTCATCTTATCACTAAAATAAAGAAATTGTATTAGAAACTTGAGCTCCATTGTTTCTCTTGATAACAAATGTAATAATTTTATCAAGAGTATTTAGACTAACTCTCAAGACTTATCACTTTCAATTATTTCATATCAAAACCAGATTAAGGAATTTTCTGTTACTATTTTGAAAAAAGAATTTTTACTAGCAAACAAAAGTAGGTGTCAAAAGTGATATCCTCAGGGCTTTGGCTCCCTGTAGCGATCTACTAAACCCAAATTAAGAACTTGTGTCCTAATGTCCTTCTCCTCTCCCAGAGCCCCAAATTGCCTTCTCATAAACTTCACTGTCAAAAGCCAAGGAAGAGCAATTTTGTTTCCTTTGAGGTAAAAACCTAACCTGCCTCTTGAGAAATCTGTATGCAGGTCAGGAAGCAACAGTTAGAACTGGACCTGGAACAGCAGACTGGTTCCAAATAGGAAAAGGAGTACGTCAAGGCTGTATATTGTCTCCCTGCTTATTTAACTTCTATGCAGAGTACATCATGAGAAACGCTGGACTGGAAGAAACACAAGCTGGAATCAAGATTGCCGGGAGAAATATCAATAACCTCAGATATGCTGATGACACCACCCTTATGGCAGAAAGTGAGGAGGAGCTAAAAAGCCTCTTGATGAAAGTGAAGGAGGAGAGTGAAAAAGTTGGCTTAAAGCTCAACATTCAGAAAACGAAGATCATGGCATCAGAGGATGAGATGGCTGGATGGCATCACGGACTCGATGGATGTGAGTCTGAGTGAACGCCGGGAGATGGTGATGGACAGGGAGGCCTGGCGTGCTGCGATTCATGGGGTCGCAAAGAGTCGGACACGACTGAGCGACTGAACTGAACTGAGGTAAAACAAAACAGATCTAAGCACTGCCTACATTTATGCTTTACAGTCAGAAACACCCCTCCCAGGTCTTTACTGTTTTCGCTGTCCTGTCACAATATCTTTATCCATAGCCTGACTTTAATGACAACGCTATTTTCATGGTGTGTAAAAAGTATTTATTACAAAAATATCAGTGAGCTTTGTGTGATGAAAGATATGTAAAAAATAAGGAATCTCCCATTTCTTCCAAATAAACACATTCATGTAGAATCCCACTCCAAGAGGAATTAATCTTTTTTTCAGTGTTATAATGCTGTTTTGCTGTTCATGGGCTAATTTACATGAAAAATTAGCACACACTGCAAACTATATAGCATTTACTATATTTAAAGTAGTTGTCTTCTTTTCCCTTAAGAAGTTTTTTTTCTAAATAACTTAACTGTCATTTTCATATTAGGATGGCTTGTATTAATTTTATTATTAAAAGGTAGCATATGCTTATGGTATAAAACAAACACAAAAGCAAATAAAACGTTATCTTTAGAAAGTTATCGTTTTACTGCAGATCCATGATTTAAACTACCAGAATGATTTTTACACATATTAAATTACACGCTAATTTGCTTCAGTCCTGTCCAACTCTTTGTGATCCCATGGACTGTAGCCCACCAGACTCCTTTGTCCATGGATTCTCCAGGCAAGAATACTGGAGTGGGTTGCCATGCCCTCCTCCAGGGGATCCTCCTGATCCAGGGATAGAGCCCTTGTCTCCTGCGGCTCTGCACTGCAGGTAGATTCTTTATCACTGAGCCACCTGGCAAGTCCATTGAATTACGTATGTTGCTCTAAAAATAATGCATCATGGTATGAACTCTCTTGAAAAAGTGGGAGCATAATATACACATTGCTTTGCACCTTGCTTTGCTGTCTCAGAAGTTAGAGATCATGACACACCAACTCAGATCAATCTCCTACTTCTCTACTACACTGTACCCCTCACAGAATTGTGTCATTAACACATCAGTCTCCCATAGATGGATACATAAGCTGTTTTCCATTCTTTTGCTTTTAAAATAGCAAAAATAAGTATGAATAACATCCTTATTCATCCTTACACACATATGGGAATACGTTTAAAGGATAAATTCCTACAAGTAAAGTTATTAAGTCATGGGAATCCTTGATACGTAATGCTGAGCTGCTGTCTATTAAAGTTTTCTCAATTTATGAGAGTGAAAAAGGCTTGATTTAGAGCATATATATTAGTGTCATTTAAAAAAGAATCTTTTGTTATGGTAATGAGGTGAGGTGAGGTGAAGTCGCTCAGTCGTGTCCGACTCTGCGACCCCATGGACTGTAACCTACGAGGCTTCTCTGTCCATGGGATTCTCCAGGCAAGAATACTGGAGTGGATTGCCATTTCCTTCTCCAGGGGATCTTCCTGACCGAGGGATCAAACCCGGGTCTCCATACAATATCCATATTTATGAAACTCAGTGTTTGTTCACAGACATTAGGAGGTAAGCTTATTTAGGAGATAAGCCATTAGGACCCTCCTGGTCTCTAAGATTCCTATCACATAAAAACATATCCATGTACAGCTATATATAACTCTTGAGATGAGTTGCAGTTGATATATTTTTAACAGAAAAATGTTAATTAAATATACATTAATATTTATTGGTGCTTTGGAGTCCATTCATTTTTTTCCCCAGGGCTAAAAATTTTGCCTGGTTTCTTAAAAATTTGCAGGTCGTTAGGCACTGCTCCCCAGTGTTTAATGGCTGTATCCCAGTAGTTAATTTGAAAAGCAAATTGCCTCAGTCCTTTCAGTAAAATTTTAAGAGCCATTTATTCTGTATTCTCTTCTTCCTTAATTAGTTTAATAAAGTTTCAGATATTTAGCTAATACTTTGCAGGAAGAGAAGTATTCCTAAATTCCCCAGTCCTAGAAAATAGTAGCCACACTAAATAGGTCAAGTCTGTATTGTTTAGGGAACAAGGAGGTTTTTGTTGCTTTTTAGAGGAGTGATCCTTGTGAGAGTAGGCTTGCGGATACAGGTGAATAAATTGAGACCCAGGACAACTTCCATTCCTACCAGGATGTTGCTGTCAATTGTGTAACAATGAAGGCATTCTGTCTAAGGATTTAAGGCTCCAGTAAGTTTTTCAAAGCCACACTTCGTTTTGTATTTCATCAGAGAGCGGTTTCTCTGGGTACTTCAAAAGATAATGAAGTTTGAATAGCTCTTAGAAAGATGCCAGAGTTTTCCTTAGAGATCCTCTCTACCGTAGCTTTACTATTACTTAAAAATACGACTCTCACTCCGATTTCAATCAACGTTAAGTACTGGGTCATTACACAATTCAGCGTACTTTCAAAGGCAGGTTGCCCGCTGTTAACGAGAATCCAAGCTGCGCATTTGGCAGCTTGGGCCAGCGTTTTCGTCACCGATTTCCACCTTGCCGCTTGCGTCCTTCAGAAGCGCCCTCAGGACAAAGGGTCGTAGGTGGAGGTGGGGAAGGGTCCAGGCAAGGGCTGCTATTAAGAGGAGGCTATCTGTGTGGCCTCTTTTCAGGTTACTGGGTTTCAGTGTCAAACCAGGTTTTCTCCTCGTCTCCCGTGAACCTCTGGTCTGAGGTCACAGAGACGCCCGGGTGGCTCACAGGAGCCAGCAAGGAAGTTTTCCCAGGGTCAGGACTCAGGAATTTCACCCGCAGGAACCAACACCAAGGGGATAACAGAGACTCCAGCCCCACTGCACAGCCTATACCGGGAAGAGCTTTGGCGGTGACGCTCCAGGCTACGCCTCTGCTGCCAGCCAATGACGAGCGGGGGCCGCTTTGGGGCCTGCGCTCATTGGGTCATGCTGGCTCCGCCCCAGGGTGAAGCAACGCTACCGGCCGGTTAATAAAGTCCCAGCTACTGAAGGGTAGGTTTCGGCTCTTGTGCACTCGGTGCTGGTTCCCCCTGCGTACCTTTACCTCCCATTCACCTGATTTTTCTGTCTTTTTCAAGTCCTGACGCATCAGTTTCATAGTTTTATCTTCCTCGCTCTTTTACTCTTTCCTTTCTTCGCAGCTCAGCATGCAGGAAAAAGAAGCCTCCCTACACGGATTCCTGCCTAGGTTCCAGCATTTCGCCACGCAGGCCATCCACGTGGGCCAAGAACCGGAGCAATGGACCTCCCAGGCTGTAGTGCCCCCCATCTCGCTGTCCACCACGTTCAAACAAGGGGCTCCTGGCCAGCACTCGGTGAGCTGGGTCTGTCTGGGGCGGTCCAGTGTTGGGCGCCCCAACACTGGGCGCCCCAAAGAGAGATGGCTTATAAATTAAGAAGCACGCAAGTAATTTGTAAGGTGTAATTTGTGTATTATCACGAAGAATGTTTACTGTAAGGATGGTACCTGTAAACCTCCTTGTAGTAAATCTTTGTATTGGATGGTTCAGTGATCATATTTGTTTTGATAAGCAGGACTAGAGGAAACAGTTTGTCTAACTTGCTGTATAGATTTGGACTGATATTCATGTGATTAGGGCAGATTTGCAGGTCAAGATTATGATAACTTCCTTAAGTTACCGTAAGCAACAAAAATTATAAAGATATAGTAAGAAGTCAACGTAAAAAACTAAGTCATAATTCACCTGGAATCAAGATCCTTCCCAATAGCTTTTAATTCCCAATAGCTTTTAATTCCCAATATTATTCCAATAGTTATTAATAGATATTGACTACTACTTGTATGCCAGATATCAGTACATACCTACATTATATCATATGTATTACGTATATTACCTCAGATAATCCTTACAGCAATTCTATTCTGAACTGAGTTCTCATTTCTCTCATGAAAAACCTGAGGTTTAGGGATGTTAAGCATCTATTGCAAAGGCCATTGTAATGGAGCTGGGATTCATTCTTGCTCTAGAGCACCACTCACTCTTGGGCTTTAATGCACACTGTGCTGTACTAACAGTTATGTTAGCAACAATCTAACCCATTGCATCAGTGTGGCTTAGTGATTAAGAGCATAAGTCATGTAGTCAGAGGCCCTAGGTTTGAATTCTAACAGCATCTCTTCTGAGCTGGGCAATCTTGAGGAAGTAATTTAACTTATCTACTTACTTATAAGTAATTTAACTTATCCTGTGTAAGTAAATGTTTTAATAATAGTACCTGCCATGTAAGTTGTTCATATGTAAGTTAAGCTAGGTATGATACATTATAATTGCTTAGTAGTTTCACAGTGTTCACATGTACATTTTTTCCATTTGATCCTTAACAACCAGATTAGAGTGCAGGACAGGTATATTTTTTAATAGAAAAGGAACCTACCCAGAGTCATAGATGAGAAAGCTCTCTGTGTTAATTATATAGCTTTTTCTTTTTCGGTAGAGTACTTGATGAATCTTGTAGTATTTAAAAGTTGCTGAGGTCCAAAAGAAATTACCATTGGTCCTCGAACAACAGGGGTTTAAACTGTGTGGGTCTACATATATGTTGTTTTTATTTCAATTGTAACTACTACAGTGCTGCACAACCTGTGGTTGGTTGAATCTGGGGATGCAGAAGCACAGATACATAGGAACCTCAGATATGGAGGGCAGACTGTAAGTTGTACATGGATTTTCCACTGAGCAGAGGGTTGGCACCTAACTCAAGAGTTGTTCAGTGTCAAATGTAACTAAATAAACTTTGTAAATCTAAAACCTTGGTTGTATCAATATGTCAAACACCTCTTTAGTGAGCTATGTAAGTTGAGGAAATTCTTTTAGACATGGCCCTTTGTTTTGTGAGGTGGAGTTCTAAGGGCATTTCTACAACTCGTTTAGGATACTTGGAACTATTGTCACTTGTAATCAAAATGTGTACACCATCTGTCTTTCAAGTTCCTTCTCAGTGTAAGCCTTCATGAACGTGTAGCTGCCCAAGCATTAATATTTAATGCAAAAGTTAATAATTTAGCTATGATAATAATTAAATGTTTTCAGAGAGTCAACAAGGCGATAAAATCCACAAACTCCTCTTTTTTTTTTTTTCCACCATGCTGTGCTGCTTGTGGGATCTTATTAATTGTTCCCCAACCAGGGACCAAATCTGTGCCCCCTGCAGTGGAAGCAGGGAGTCCTAACCACTGAAACATCAGGGAAGTCCCCCCAAACTCCTCTGTCTTTTATATATCAGTTAAGAGCACTGAAGAGAACTCAAGGAACTGAAATGAGAAGCATCTAATTCTTAAGTTCCATTTGGAAAACCATTGAATGAATGATAGTGTGGGAATTTTTGCTTCTTTTCTCTCCACAAAGTTAAATCTCTGCCATGAATATTTAGAAAGACATGAGCTACCTTTCCATGGCAGTAGCCATATGATTCCAAACAGTGTTTTTGCATCTGGAATACAGCTGCAGGTCCTATCAAGGAGGCGATAGTGGAGAGTGATAAGGATATCTTGGAGCCCTATAAAATATGTCTACTCAGTTTCTCAAAAACATGGCAACAAAACAAATAAATTAACTACAGATTATATATATATTTATATATTTATATGTATAAAGCATATACATTTATGTAATATATGTGTTTTTGTTGGGAAGATCCTCAGGAGGAGAGTATGGCAAACCACTCCAGTATTCTTGCGTGGAAAATCCCTGTGGACAGAGGAGCCTGGCGGGCTACAGTCCATAGGATCACAAAGAGTCGGGCATGACTGAAGTGACTTAGCACACATGCATGCACATGTGTGTGTACCTAGTACTGGGAGCTCCTGAATCAGAACCAGGTGTAAAAAGTGGTTTTGTTTTGTCATGTGCTGTATGAAGCAGGAGGAGAAAAGTATGTATAGGATTTTTAGCCAGTGTTTAAATCCTGGTTTTGAATTCTGGCTCTGACATACCTGGTAACATTTGGCTTTACTTTCTTCAGAGCAGGTTGTGAGGATTAAAGAAAATGATTGGACGTAGACAGAGACTGACAAATACTATATGATATCACTTACATGTAAAAGCTAAAAAATAAAACTAACTAGTCACTATAGCCACAACAACAAAAAAACCATACTCAGATATAGAGAACCTCGTGGTTACCAGTGGGGAGAGGGAAAGGGGAGGGGGAAGTTAGGGAGGGGGAAGTTAGGGCAGGAGATTAAGAGGTTAAATACTATGATATGAAATAAATAAGCTATAAGAATACATAGTACCCACATGGGGAATATAGTCAATATTTTATAATGACTATAAATGGAATATAACCTTTAAAAATTGTGAGTCACTGTGTGTACACCTGAAACAAGGTAATATTGTACATCGACTATACCTCAATAAAAATATATCAAATAAAATGACTGGGTGACTTCAGCTAGTTTAGTACCATATGTGTAAAAGGAATATAGTGCAAATTTTTAAAAAGGATTGTGTAGAGCTGTTTTGCTGAGAATGGCTCCCTTTTCTGAGTCACTTTTGTAGAACTAAGGCCTGAACTTCAGGCATTTGTAAGCATATCTTCCTGCTGGATGCTAAACAGAACTTGCATCACTTATTTTTTAGGAAATGACATGCAGGTTAGAAATAGGTTTACTTTGTTGATTCAGGTGACTCCTGTTTCCTAATACCCCTAGATTAATGGGTAGAGATGAGTCTAACATAATAATGCTAATAATAAAAACATTTATCCCAGTGGTTGGCACATGCCAGGCATCATGCAAAGAAGTTATTATACATTATCTCATTTTATCTTCATGTCAATTTTATGAACTAGATACCTGTACTTTATTCCCATTTTACAGGTCCAGAGATTGATTCTGGAAAGTATTAAGTAAGTTATCTATTGGCATATAGCTCCTAAGTGGCAGACACAGAATTCTAATCCAGTTTGGCTGACGTAATACTCATTCTTGTGTCTAATGGCAAGACACGTCATAGATGAACAACAGAAACTCCTTATGGTGGGATGCCCCTGTAGTTGTGGAGATGTCTGTGTTAAGACTCTGATAATAAATTTAAATCTCTTAGGGTGAACTCTGACCTCTTTGCTTCAGGGTTTTGAGTATAGCCGTTCTGGAAATCCCACCCGGAATTGCTTGGAAAAAGCAGTGGCGGCACTGGATGGGGCTAAGTACAGTAAGTGATTTTCATTTCAAAGTTTGTAAAATCTAGAATTCATTCTTACTTTTATAGAGAAAATCACAGAGGCACGGAATGTAGAATTGGAAAGAAATAAGGAAATCAGCTAGTTCAAAACTTATTTTTCTAAGACATTGAATTATTTGCCCAAGGTTGCACAGTGGACTTCATATGTATATGTGTAGCTATAAAGTGAAAGTAAATCTGAATAGAGGCAAAATGGCAGAATGTGTCACTTAGTATTCATGTAAATTCACTCTTTACCTGGAGCTGGCAATATAAGTAGATACAAATTAACCAAGTTTTATAACACCATACATGAGAACATAAACTTTTTAATGCTCTGGTCCATTCACCTGCCATTTTTTTTGTTTGTTTGTTTTGTTTTTAAGCAGAGGGCTACTTTTTCAATATAAAAATCTCTTACAAGTTAATGAGAAGGCAACCAATATAGATATTAACACAGGATTTGAGTAGTCATTCCATAGGAAAAAAGTATAAATGGCTTTTAAAATTATGAGAAATTGATGAGTAAGTTCTAGGGAATCTCATGTCAGCTGCTATTGGGGCCCGAGAATAGGACCAAGGAACATTTGCAATAGCCAGATGTCCTTGATACTGTGCTTTCAGAGATTACGAATTAACTCCTCAGATGTAATATTCTTTCAGTGAATAGAATGAATGGCTGTTAAATCATCTTTGTATTTTTTATACAAATGATACTAAATGAGGGCAGAATAATGAGTTAGAAAATAAGAGTCTTAGGAGTTTTTTCACAGCAAGAGTGTAGGAATTAGAGACATTAACATGAGTTGTTGGGGTTTCTTTTTTTTTATATGAGAGAATGTTTTAAACACCAAATTTCTGAAATTTAATACTGTACGGGGAACATTTCCCACAGAGGGTATAAAAGCTGAGGGTTCATATGCTAGACACTTTACAGGTGGGCTGCAGAAAACATGGTTGTTTTGAATTGGATTTTAAGGTTAGCTTTCTATATGAATTTGTGGTTGGACTGTGAATCTGCCTAGTAGAAAATTGCAATGCCAACCTCAACTTTTCTGAGAAAATTTTGAAATAATTACATTTTTCAGGTTAATTGGATATCCCATCTATCAGTCACAGGTGATTTTTTATCATCAAGGTGATAAATATTTTGATATTTTATAGGATGCTTTCCTTTACAGGGTCTAATGTACAATGCCACTTTTTTTTAATTGTTCAATTTCACTATTTTTGTTCAATATGTGATTCCAGATCACATATGTTTAGAAGATAATCCACATTAAAACATTTTTTTAAAATAAAATTTTAATTTATCAGACACATCTCAGGTATGATTTTGAATTTTTTTAAAATGTTTGCTCAATTGAATATCATATAGTTAATGGATGAATCATATCTTAGCTCCGTTCCTAAAATTTGAAATTTCTTTAGAGTTTGATATTTTTAAAATGTAATTTAATTGGCAATTGATCTTTTGACTCAGAATTTTGTAAACAATTATTTCTTTGAAGCTTTTCAGAGAGATGTTGCTATAACCAAAGCAGAATTATTTTTTGTTTTTGAAATAGAGAGGATTTTGTAATGGTATTAATCAGGGGATTTCTGATGACTCAGTAGTGATGGCTGTCCTTTAGTCAGCAGAGAGAGGGATTTAAAGTAATGCAAATAAATACTGTAGGTGTTTTTTAACCTTTGGGTCCGGCATTTTGGCTTACTCTAGCTTGGTTTTTATTTTAGGTTTGGCCTTTGCTTCAGGTTTAGCAGCCACTGTGACCATTGCCCATCTCTTAAAAGCAGGAGACCAAATTATTTGTATGGATGATGTGTATGGAGGTAGGTGACCTCTCTCATTCATGCTGTTTCAGCTATTATTTTAAAGACAATAAAATGGGTCCTGAATTATATTAACATTGCTACTTGGATTATTGATTATCTTTTCAAAATATGATGAACACTTCCATGCTGCTCCACACTTGCTAAAGGAGGAGCAGATACACCTGGGGTCTATGCTCTAGAACTGCTTAAAGACTGATTGTTTAATAACAGTTTTATTTAAGCTGATGCATGCATGCTCAGTCACTAAATTATGTCCAACCTTTACAATCCCATGGACTGTAGCCCACCAGGCTCCTCTGTCCGTGGGATTCTCCAGACAATAATACTGGAGTGGGTTGCCGTTTTTTCCTCCAGAGAATCTTCCTTACCCAGAGATCAAACCCACATCTTTTGTATCTCCTGCATAGGCAGGTGGATTCTTACTGCTGCACCATCTGGGAATCCCATTTAAGCTGCTGTGATGAACTTATTTGAGACATACTCTGCTCTAGAGAAGATAGTATTTAGAGGGATAGTGTTCTACTATAAAATTTTTTCCTGCAGTGAAAATGTCTATAGTCCAGGTCATTGTCAAAGGGCTTAACTCTACTCAACTCTTAAGCACCATGCCCCCTGATTTTTTTTTTAGGGACCCTTTTGAAAACTCATTGAAAGCTATGGACCTTTTTCTCAAAAAAATGTGCTTAAGACTATACTCAACATTTATCATTTTAACTTTAAGATCAAAGGGCCTTACTCTTTGTAGCCTATCTGTGGATACAAATTTAAGAACTTTTATTCCAAATTGTTTAAATGCTAGTTATATAAAGTGGTAAGTGGGAAGATAAGGGAAACTAGTTGCCCTTATCTTTAAGTGAGACTGATTTTTGTGTTCAAAACAGCAGCAAAAAAAAATTTTTTTTTTAATGTACATCAGTTCAGTTCAGTTCAGTTCAGTCCAGTCGCTCAGTCGTGTCTGGATCTTTGTGACCCCATGAATCGCAGCATGCCAGGCCTCCCTGTCCATTACCAACTCCCGGAGTTTACTCAAACTCATGTCCATTGAGTCCGTGATGCCATCCAGCCATCTTATCCTCTGTCGTCCCCTTCTCCTGCCCACAATCCCTCCCAGCATCAGAGTCTTTTCCAATGAATCAACTCTTCCCAAGAGATTGCCAAAGTACTGGAGTTTCAGCTTCAGCATCAGTCCTTCCAATGAACACCCAGGATTGATCTCCTTTAGAATGGACTGGTTGGATCTCCTTGAAGTCCAAGGGACTCTCAAGAGTCTTCTCCAACACCACAGTTCAAAAGCATCAATTCTTCAGCACTCAGCTTTCTTCACAGTCCAACTCTCACATCCATACATGACCACTGGAAAAACCATAGTCTTGACTAGATGGACCTTTGTTGGCAAAGTAATGTCTCTGCTTTTGAATATACTATCTCTGTTGGTCATAGCTTTCCTTCCAAGGAGTAAGAGTCTTCTAATTTCATGGCTGCAGTCACCATCTGCAGTGATTTTGGAGCCCAAAAAAATAAAGTCTGACACTGTTTCCACTGTTTCTCTATCTATTTCCCATGAACTGATGGGACCAGATGCCATGATCTTCATTTTCTGAATGTTGAGCTTTAAGCCAACTTTTTCACTCTCCTCTTTCACTTTCATCAAGAGGCTTTTTAGTTCCTCTTCACTTTCTGCCATAAGGGTAGTATCATCTGCATATCTGAGGTGATTGATATTTCTGCCGGCAATCTTGATTCCAGCTTGTGCTTCTTCCAGCCCAGCGTTTCTTATGATGTACTCTGCATATATGTACATATATATTCCAAGTGCTTCCAGATAATTAAAAGATCACTTCTAAAATATTATCACTTTGTCTATCTCCTGTTTGAACAACAAGTTAAATCTGTAAGTTCTTCGAAGGAAGACACTTAATAAATAATCATTTTATTCCTCTCATAAATTTGTAAAAAGCTTTGTATTTTATCATAGTTCCCTATGATAGTTTGACGAATTGAAATGATAGAAAAAACAAACCTTTAGATGCTATTATAATACACTATTAAAACCTCTTGATAAACCTAGGTACAGAATCTTGAAAATTGCTCTTGATTTTTTTTTTAACAATTCTTTAACATTCTTTTTCAATGTTACATTACTTAGGGTCAGTCTACTAAAGGTCTAGTGAGTCTTTGATGATAAAGTTCTTTTTCCTTTTTTGGTTCACTATCAATAATGGTAAACTTTTCTTTAATTTTGCATGTGTAAACCTTAAATCCAGACCAGTATTTATAAAATTAACTATTCTCAATTGAATGACTTATCTTCTTTCACTATAAAACTCTAGTTGTTTGGTTTACATGATCTCATTTTTCTATTAAGGCTTTCAGAACCACATAACAAAAAGATTGAGGAAGTACAAAGGATAATAACTAGTTCTTTTCTATTACCGAAGTATAATCAGTTTGAAAATTTACTTTGAACATTTCATTGACTTTGGTTCATTTATTTTAGATTTAAATACTAGGAAGGAATTGTTAGAAAAATATTTTGGTGTTTTAGGGAGCATGCCTCTTTATGTTTGAAGAGTAGAGACTGTTAAGAAACATTTTCTGCTTCATGCCACTCGGTGTGGGTATCAAGTGTGTTTTATTTGGCAATTATACTTTTAATTTAAAATTTAAACCCTATATATTCTTCAGTATGGCTTAAAGCCCTATATTCTTTAGGTGGTACAGTGGTAAAGAATCCACCTGCCAATGCAGAAGACGCAGGTTCGATCCCCTGGTCAGGAAGATCCACTAGAGAAGAAAATGGTAACCCACTCCAACATTGTTGCCTAGAAAATCCCATGAGCCTAGGAGCCTGGAGGGCTGTAGTCCCTGGGGTCACATGGACCCACCTGAGCAACTGAGTACATTCTTTAGCATACAAGAAGGTTCAAATAAAGTAGACTTGCTTTTTGGTTGTTTCTTTATTGGTGATTGACACTTCCTCATATTTTTAAAGTGTTTATACTTTTAAGGAATGAATATTTCTGAATACAGTGTTCTTTTTCATTTTATCTGATTTTCTTCTGCCTCAGGTACAAACAGGTACTTCAGGCAGGTGGCAACTGAATTTGGATTAAAGATTTCCTTTGTTGATTGTTCCAAAACCAAATTGCTAGAGGCAGCTATTACACCAGAAACCAAGGTAACTCAGTTTTTAGTTTGTCTGTTTTTCCTTGTGATTATTAAATTTTCATCATTTCTGTTTACTTGAGGGCATAATTTAAATATGAATAACCAATTTTCCTGGAAGCCATTAGAAGCCATCAAGATTAGGATAGGTCTGACTTCTGTTGGATACTGTAGCCTAATGATTAGGTACATGCTTTCGGTAGTGGGATTCAAATTATAATTCTATATCATAGTTGGTATATTATCATGGGCAAATTATTTAATCAAAGTCTCATTTCTTTCATTTACTAAATAGGGGTAATTTTACCTGCTTTATTAAAAAGTAGTTGGGTGAATTAAGTGAGATAAGGCATATGCTGTGCTTAGTTGCTCAGTTGTGTCCAACTCTTTGTGACCCCATGGACTGTCGCCCACCAGGATCGTTTGCCCCTGGGGTTCTCCAGGCAAGAATACTGGAGTGGGTTGCCATGCCCTCCTCCAGAGATAATAAGGCATATGAAATCTTTATTATGGTACCTAATACATGATGACAGTAAAAAGTTTGTTAGCAAAAGCAGACAATTCTTAACTGCATTACTAAGCTAGTATTGGTAACAGAAGTCATCACAGAGTTTGGATTACAGGAAGGAACCGTGTAAACTCCCAAATCCTAATAAGCATAGCATTAAGGGTTCTGAAGGATACTTCAGCAAAATAATAGAAGCACAGAAGGGCCACAAGTGATCCTTAGCCTTCATCCTGGGAAGGCTTGTATGCCACTGGAAGGTGTTTTGTGCTGGAATGAATGGCATATGTGATATTCTTTCTTGGAACCTCATTGAAATTCTGCACGGGGAAAAGAAGGACCAGCATCTTTTATAAGTATTAGCCTTTTTCAACTTTTTGCTAATGATTGAAAGGTTTGTACTCAAGATTTTGTTGTGAATTCATTGCTGTGGATGCTAAAAAAGAGAAAATTTTTTCTCATACAAATTACTTTGAAGATTAACTCCAGGGTACTCTTTGAGTGATTAAGGTTTGTTTTCAAAGGAACTTATTATTTTTTTTCCTTCCTTGGGAGAAAAGATATTAAAATAGATGGTCTGAGTCTTTCTAAGGGAGGAAAGCAAATTGTGTGTATATTAATTCTTGTCAGCAGAGCTTTATGTAGTGGTTCCTTACCAACTTGAATTAATATATTTTCCCCCCTGATATATCTGTCTCATCATTTAAAGTAGATTTTTAAAGTCTAGGTTAAATCTACTTTGTATTTATTTACTTATTTTTATTTTAATTACTTTTAAAAATTATGAATGAGAATGATAAATTCTTACCCAGGAATAAATTTTTATAGGTTCTCAAATAATTATGCTCTTGTAGAATATGCATTATTTTAACTACTCTATCTTTTCTGTAGTACAACTCTAAAATATGATGAGTGTTAAGCCAGATCACTTGCTCATTTATATAGACAATGAAGAAAGAATCATTAACCCTTTTTAAAAGAAAGCTGTAGATACTGTCAGGCTTCCCTGGTGGCTCAGATGGTAAAGAATCCGGCTGTAATGCGGGAGACCTGAGTTCAATCCCTGGATTGGGAAGATCCCCTCGAGGAGGGCATGGCAACCCACTCCAGTATTCTTGCCTGGAGAATCCCCGTGGACAAAGGAGCCTGGCGCTACAGTCCATGGGGTCGCCAAGTGTTGGACACGACTGAGCAACGAAGCAAAGCGAAGCACGGTAGATAATGTCAATCAAAATAGTAGCAGCTTGTTTAACAAGTAGAATTCTGTTCTTTGTCCTTTTCAGTAACTATCAAATATACATGATGTGGGGACTGTGCTAGGTTTTGGAATAGACAGAGAGTATGATACCCTCTCTTAAGTGAGCTCTGGCCGGGTTTTTGTTCTGTATGTGTCACTTCTCTTCCTCACTCCAAAACCCAGGCTCTTCTTCAGGTTCTGGGGACTTATTTTGTAGTTTCTAGTGCATCTGACATTATTTAAGTTACTAGTTATAATATTTTTGGCATCAAATAGTTCTCTTTACTGAAAATTCCAGAATGTAATCTTACACAATCTTTTGTTTACCTCTGAGAGCAAAATTCCCAGACTTTGGAGAATGTCTTTGGAATTCATCCTCTTTTTAATGGAAAATAATTACAGTTATTAACTTGAGTGCTCTTCTGCTTATATGTACATTATCTCATTTGATCCTTATGACTACCGTATAAAGTAAATGATATCAATCATATTGTATAGATGCAAAATTGGGAGAACATAGAGGGTTAGTTACTTAGCTGTGATGACCTCTCAGAAATTCATGGGGCTAGGACTCAGATTCAGACCTTTAAACTTCGTTCTCCATGGTGTTCCTGGTATAGCCTCCTAGATGGTTACAGTGCATGAGATATATGTTTGTGCAGTGTATTTTTACAAACTGTTGTCATTTACTAAATTGTTTTAGCTTGTTTGGATCGAAACCCCCACAAATCCTAGCTTGAAGATGATTGACATTGAAGCCTGTGCACATACGGTCCATAAACATGGAGACATCATTTTGGTTGTGGATAACACTTTTATGTCAGCATATTTCCAGGTAAATGAAAGTAATATTTTTGGCATAATTGGTAGACTACACAGGTACTTGTAATTAGGAGAGGAAGGACTTGTTTACATTAAGTTACATGAAACCTAATCACAATTATTGATTAGACAAAGAATTGAAATTGGATCTTTCCTACCATTAGTTAATATTTTTTCAACCCTAGGCTAGTATATTGTATGGGACTTTTATTTTTGAAATATTATCTTCATTAAAGCTTTTAGGTTCTCTGTAAACTCTCTGAAGACCTGCCCTTATTATATATGATTGTATATGTCAGTGCCTTATACGTAGTAGGGATTTCAATGTCTATGTGTTGGTTCTAAGCCAGTTTTGTGTGTATATATATATACATACATGTCATTATAAGTCCTGCAGATGTCCATCGAATACTGAAATGTCATTGAGTATAGCTTTTCTTTTCCTTTTATTTGCAAGGCTAGCCAGGTGAAATACATGTTATTTCTCCATTTCCCTTCCTTCTTTCTAGTTTGTCTTCTCTTCGTGTTTCATGGACCATTCCTTCTGTACCTTTACCTGACTTGTATCATAAATTCCTATTCTATGTATCACCTTGTATCTGTGCAGCTCCTTTATCGTTCTCCTTTTCAACTCTTTTCCTCCTTATCCCTTTCCATACATCTCTTCCCAACTCAAACCCTCGCATACATCCTCAGTCCCTTTCTTTTTTTCCTTGTACTTTTTCCTTTCTGTTTTTCTCCTTTGGCAGATCATCTTGGGAATCTTTCTATAATTGCCTAGTTGTCTCCCATTTCCCCACATGTTCTACCTCTCTTTCCCTGAGTAACTTAACTGTTTCCTTTCCTTATTAGGAATTACCATCTCCCTGCTCTTTACTTTCTGTCTGTACCTTGTGGCCATTCTTATTGCACTTCCTGTAGTTCACCTGTATTCTGTAGAGTTCCTAAAAGCCCAGCTCATTTTCTTCAGCTCTTCAGTTAGGCTGATGTTCACAAGCTCAACAGTTTACTTTCCCTTCTTCTGTTATCGGTCCCTGAAGTTGGCCCAGGGTGCTGCCTCCATGTGAGGGACTGACTCCCTGGGAGTTTGCACAAAGCTGTTTTCACCTTGGTCTGTTTTATTCAGAAGGCACTACTGTGTTTTATCTTTCTTTCCTGAAACACATTTCCTGGTAACATTGTATTCAGATGGCTTCATGTGCCATCTGTCTACCTCTGGCTTGTGATGCAATTTCTGCTAACTCTTCTCTCAAGTAAAGCAGTCTGTTTCCAAGTAAAAATCTCCTGGCATCATCTGTTTATCCCAGGTGATTTTCACTCTGGGTGCTTTTATACCCGCTCTTTACTCCATCTACCACTTGGAGTAGGGCAGTTAATACAGCAGAGGATTGCTCCGGCTGAGTCATCATAAGTCCTGTATATTCTCAAAGAGATTGCATGAATTGTTTTCGCTTGAGCCTGCCCAGGTTACTCATCAGGCCTGGCCCTTTTTCTCATATTACTGTCACTAAAATAGGTCCAGTTTTTCTGCTTTTCTGCAGCCCACATCATATTCCATTTGCCAGGAACTGCAGTTTTCAATCTGGATTCATTCCAGTTGAATTAATCAGAATCACATTGTCCCTAGGCAACCACATGCATCAGTTCCACAAAGCAAATCTTCTGAAAAGATCCTCTCTGTTTTACCCTCATGAAAACTGGGTATGTTCTTTCTTTTCCTGCCTTTTATCTTCTTGATCTTCTGCAAGTCTCACAAAAGGCAAAATGGACATACCAGCATAAAGTTTCAGAGTAAAATCTCTGGATTCTGGTGGTAGTCTGAGTTCTGACTCTACCAGTTTTTAAAGTCTGAGTGATCTATTTTATTTTTCTCAGTTCCTTTTCCTTGTCTGTACAATTAGAGTTATAAACATACTGATTTTACTGAGTTGAAGTATTTTCGAACACTGCTTCACTAAGTTATGTGAAATATTCAACATGATTTTTGGAGCATAATGAGATCCATAGATGTTAGTTACAGGCTTTTATTTTTCATTTTGACCATAGGGTTTACAGAATGTTAGCACTGGAACAGTCTTCACACACTGTCTAATTTGACCCATCACTTTAGAGATGAGTAAACACATATGTACAGAGTGCTTTGAGCAATACTTTACTTAAAATGTCCTATTTTTGAGAACTTAAATGAAAAGTCCCCCAGCCTCCAGGTGGTGAGGTTAAACACACACACATACACACACCTACATATACATACACTTTATTTTAAAGACATTTTAAATGAAAAGATGTTGATATTATATTGTTTAGTGAATAAGTTGGTTATTAATTTTCACTGTGAACAAAGACGTCTAAGACTAAAGAACTACTTTGCAGGAAAATTGGGTAAAGGAAACCAATCTAAACACATTTCTGTACAAGTGATTTTACACTTGACAAAACTAGAATAATAAAAGAGTAATTAAGTCAAGATCATGACAAATAAAATGCATAACCAAGCATACACTGTAAGGTTTTAATGATTAAAAACCTAAGCAAATTAGTTTTACATTTACTTGACATAACAATTACTAAATGTTTGTGTCAACCATTCTGTGTATTTACTGAGTCATAAAATGCCAGCATGTCTTCTGTAGGTAATAAATTTAGGGGTTAGTCAGCAATTGCTCTAAAGAAACAAGTTCAGAAGGCCTGTTGACCTGAGGTATCTGCTATTTCCAGAAAATGTCTGCCTTTGGATTGAATAATGAATCCAATACTTTTGTAGTTTTATTTGGTGTGAGGGAAGAAAGGGAAAGACGATATCAAGAGAAAGGTAAAAAAAGGTCCTGGAAAATTTTAAGATGTATTTATTTTTGAAAAATTAAAATACGGGTGGAATTTACAATAGTAAATGGATAAGTAATGCAGGATATTTTCAAGTGATTTCCCATTTAAAATAAAAACCTTTTTTTATTCCTTTTAGCGGCCTTTGTCTCTGGGAGCTGATATTTGTATGTATTCAGCAACAAAATACATGAATGGTAAGACATGCATAGTCTACACTTCATTCTTTTTCATGGATAGATGATAATAGCATAGGCTTTATCCTTTTATCCTTTTTCTTCTATATTATACAGATTTTCTCTGACATAGGTAGAAAGTTAGAGAATCATCCATTGATTAAATAGAGGACTTCATTTATAGCAGACAAAACTATGCTCATGATACATCAGCAAAGGATTAAAATTTACTGTAAAAGATTTTATCCTGCTGACAGCTTACAAAGAAACACTTATATTTTATAGGATTTTAATTTTATTGTTTTAGATATAGCCTTTGCTACTATCAAATTGAGTAAAGTGTATTTAAACTTATTCTATAAGGCTTTTTCCCAGAGATTTTTTTCAAGTGAAAGTCTAATTTTAGAAATTATAAGCTGAGGAATAATGTTTATACATTGTTTTTTAACTTAAAGCTTTTTGGTTTTGTTTTTAGGCCACAGTGATGTTGTAATGGGCTTAGTGTCGCTGAATTCTGAGAGCCTTCATAATAGGCTCCGTTTCTTGCAAAATTGTAAGTATTAAGCCTGAATTTCCGCTTGTGCTCTCAAAGTGACTACATTTGATATTGTATTTCCACTAAGTGTTGTGAAGTGATAGCATTCTACTAATTTACGAAGAAATGGAGAATAGAAGGAAAATTCTGATTTTTTTTTAGAGGAAAGAAAAATTGAGTTATAAAAATACTATTTATTATAGCATAATAGAGCTTTACAGCGTGGCCAAGGGATGTTTTCTTATTTTTCAAATCCATGTCAATTTTGATCACAATTTTTTAAAGCCCAAGTGAATTTTTAGTTTTAAGACAGTGGGTTTTGTTTTTTTAAACATTTGGAATGGAATGATGGCTTTCTTATACTATACCTTTTATATCTGGAATGATATCTAATTTCAAATGGCACCTAAGAAATAAACTTGTATTTTTCAACAGATATCTAAATATCTGTTTTCTGTTTAGATTGTTTACTGTCTCAGGTGTCCATAAGGGTTTATTGAAAAATACTCGATTTTAACCAATGTGATTTGACAGAGATCAGTATAATTCGGAATAAAAATCCCCTTCTAGGGAATAAATGTTAGAGCAATAAAAGGGGGCACTGAGGAAGGAAACCAGAATTTATTGTGTGCTGAGTTCCTTTCATTTATAAAAAGAAGGAAAGAGGCATTTATCCTGGAGGCCTGGGAAACCAAGGGCTGCCTTAGACAGAAGCTATATTAGTAGAATGTTGGTAGAACACCCAGGAATAATAGAAGCTGAACTGCTATTTTTTCTGTGTGTTTTAATACTCTTTCAAAGAAATACAAGATTAAGCTATGTGCTGTGTGTCCTTTTATTAAAATCATGGAAACGACTATTGATGCTCATATTTGAAAAATTTATGTGATTGTGTTTGTACTTCATTTTTAGGATATTCATTTCCCTTCTCATTTTAAAGCCCATTTCTCTAAGCATGTTTTATGCCTCATTCTCATGCTTCTTATTTGATATATTAATTTTTCCCACTAAAACTCAAATGTTGAGCTTTGTTGTTAGCTTCCCACAGTCACTATGATGAAAAAGAGTGGTGAGAGGCTTTTCCGGGTCTGTCTTCACCTTCAAACTAACGCAGGACATACTTGCTTTGCAGCTCTTGGAGCAGTTCCATCTCCTATTGACTGTTACCTCTGCAATCGAGGTCTGAAGACTCTACAAGTCCGAATGGAGAAGCATTTTGAAAATGGAATGGCAGTTGCTCAGTTTTTGGAATCAAATCCTCACGTGGAAAAGGTTATTTATCCTGGTATGGTAATCTGCTTTCTAAGCACATGTGGTTACTCTAGGCTTTTACATGTTGTCCCTTGCATTCTGTTTATGTAACATTTGTACATTAGGTGCTTTCATGTATTTTTTTGTTGTTGTCTGCTTATCATTGAGTGCTGCTGTATGTGGGTCTGATGGTAAAGAAGATAGATGTGCTCTTTAGCCTAGAGTTGTCTAATAGTCTAATGGATGCTTGGACTCTGCTTGAAGAGTTAGACCCAACTTAGTGATTAAACAACAACATTCCAGGATTACAACCTTGTACTTTCCAGTTGATTTGCTTATAATCTTATCAGTCTGCTGTTCTGTACTAGCTCTAACTTTTATCTGATATACATTGAGACTTCATACTTACCAAGTTAAAACTTGATACCAAAATTCCCCTGAAATTCTCTTACTTTTTTTGGAATTCTTCACTTCTCACAAATCTTTAAGTGCTAATGTGAATTAGCAGACTTACATGTTACTCTTTGAATTTATTTTACCAGACTTTTATATTGTGGTGGTCATAAGTAAATAGTTATTTTAAACCCTTTTGAGGTGTGTGTTCATAGAGTCTTGGGTGTAAAGGAGAATTATGCTTGATCCCTGCCTTTAAGGCATTTAGGTAAGCCAAGGCAGAAATACAAATGAGACTAAATGCCCTAATATGTACACTAGGTAAAGAGCTGTTGACTAGTGTGTATTTTGAATGGAGAGAGGGAGAAAAGTTTTGAACTGTGCCCTGAGGAAATCGGTTAGCATTTGCTAAAAGGGCTTGGACAAGGCAATTCAGATTTCTTCAATAAATGTTTATCAATTGCAAACCATGAGCCAGGCTTTGTACTGGGATCTGGGATCCAATTATTAACAAAAGAAGTAGCTTTCTCTTCATGGAGTTAGCCTGATGCATAAGGTAAATATTAAGCAAGAAATTACAGAGGATATAATTAACAGAGGGAAGGGGGCAGTGAGCGGGAGAATGTTCCAGGCTAAAGGGATAGCATGTGCAAAAGTCCCAAGATAAAAGAAGAGTACAGTGCCGCTGGTATAAAGAAAGCTGGCATGGCTAGAGTGAGGAGAGACTAGAAAAGATAGGTCAAAATGATGGCAGTTTGGTTTTCCCTTGTGGCTCAGCTGGTAAAGAATCTGCCTGCAATGCAGGAGACCTGGGTTCGATCCCTGGGTTGGGAAGATCCCCTGGAGAAAGGAAAGGCTACCGACTCCAGTATTCAGGCTTGGAGAATTCCATGGACTGTATAGTCCATGGAGTTGCAAAGAGTTGGACATGACTGAACCATTTTCACAAGATAGATAGGGGCCAGAACAAGAGGTAAGATGTGAACATGGCATAAAGCCTGTTATCAGCCTTATTTGCAGTTAACTTCAACGAAGTGATTTTTCGTTGTTGTTGTCCTGAAATCACATGTTTGACTCTGAAATAAGACATTCATTATACTTTATGACTACAGGGCTGCCTTCTCATCCTCAACATGAGCTGGCCAAGCGTCAGTGCACAGGTTGCCCTGGGATGATCACCTTTTATATCAAAGGCTTTCTTCAACATGCTGAAACTTTCCTCAAGAACCTAAAGGTAACTTTACAAAATCATTTTTCACTTTATAGACATTAAGGTCTTCTTGTAGCGTTATGATCTTCATTATTTCTCACTTCCACCCAACTCAGATTAATATGCTTGTATCTGCAAGTCACACTCACAAACCTCTTTGTCATGAAATGCACTGGGTTAGAAAATCACCAGGAGCAAGAGTGATGTGATAGCAGATAGAACATGTTCATTTTCTTAACTCTGCAGAAGCTTTCACCCATTTGAGAGAGACAGAATGTTCTAAGCCATTTGTTTTTAAATTTATAGTGAACTAACTGCCTTTTCAAATGAAATATTATGAAAAACCTCAGTACTGTGTCAATGCACTGCTGAAAAACTGTACGGAAATCCAGCCTAGGAATGACTTCCCGAGCCCTGTGCCTCTCGGGCTGTGTCTGCCTGGAGTGAGGGAAAGGCGGCCTTTGTCTAAAGTTCACAGAGGTAGAAGTCTCTCCAGAGCCCTGGGAGAGAGGCCTGTGTAACTCCATGCTTTGGGCTTACTTTGAGCACATGCAGCCATGTATTTAAGACTCTGAGTTTTAAATGCTACAAATCTAAAGAAAAGAAAAGGATGCTGCCAGATTAGTCAAAGTCTTACTGGTTCTAAAATTTGTCCACTTCTAAAATCAGAAATATAGTAGTGTACATTTAATTGCATACAGTTGTGAAAATAACTTTTAACATGTTTGTAAAATTCTGTAACACACAGTAACACCAAATGCAACTACTGAGTTTTTTTTCTTTCTACTCCAGGATGGGGTTAAATGGATATATTTATTTGATAAATGGTACATATTAATGAGTAAGTTTGTATAACTTAATAGATATTAAGAGATTTTTATATAAAGGGCAACCACAGAGCTGGGTCTCAAATGTAATAATTCTGAGGTTTGAGAGCTCATGTTAAGGTTTACTTTTGTATGAGGTCAGATGAGGAAGGTATAGAAGATTCACTTTGATCAACTTTTGATGTTTTAAAAGTTAACACACAGTGTGTCTAATTGGTGAGATCAATTGTTAATGGCCTCATTGTTATGGATTTTATTTTTATTTTTTCCTCCAAGTTTTTATCCAGTTTGTAGTTTTTGTAATAATTATTTTGTAGTAATTATTCATAATTGCCACAATTTTCCATCTCACATTGCAGGGTCATCATATTAAAAACATTTATTTTTAGAATTTTTTTAATTTTTATTATTCTTTTTTTTACAAAAGTTTATTCTTAAATGTACAATAGGTTCCAAGACAACACTTCATTCTAGCTATAGATGGCAACAGATATTATGGCAGGGAATCCAGGTGTTTAAACAAAAATGGAACTAAGGGTCATCATTGCTTCAAGCACAAGGAACAGCTTACTTTTTGCCAGATTTCTTAATTCCACCAGTGGCCAGGGGGCCTTTCCCCGCGGCCTTTGTTTTTAGCTCCTCGAGTTTCTTCTGCTCCTCCTTCTGCTTCTGTTTAAATGCCTTATCTTCCTCGTCCATCTCCTTGGCTTGCTTCTTGGGCTGCTTCAGGGGCTTCTTCTTGCCACCTTCGCGGCCGGACATGGTGCCTGCCGCCCCTTCCTCAGACCCTGCTACCGGAAGCGGAGCTCCCCGTTCCAGCTCCCTGCGCCTGTGCCTCCACGCGGGCTCGCTGATTGGCTCCTGATCTAGAATTTTTTTAGTATTTTTATTTTTTTAGTGGACAATCTAAATTGATATACATATATACTTTTTTTTTTTTTTTTTGCCATAGTTATTTACCTTGGCTGAGAGCTTGGGAGGATACGAAAGTCTTGCTGAGCTTCCGTAAGTATATTTCTGTTTTTCTCAGTATTTTAAATTTTATTTCAGCTGTAATGATTGTTTGAGAAGGGAGCAGGATAAAATCAGTGATTGTTCAAGTTATTTAGCAATAAGGGCAGCATGGCAGTGTCCAGTTGGAATGGACTCTTAACTCAAGAGAGTGGAGACCCTGTTAAAAATCTACTGGGATCAGTAAGCTGTGTTTTCCCAAGTTTTGTTTTTTTCTCTGCCTGAAGATTTCAGCAGTGCTTCTCTGACCTCTGGACCAGGGCTCCTTATTCTACCTGATTCTGTCCTAGAAGGGAGGTTGAAGACTGAACTGGAAGGGCTGATTTCAAAGCACCCAGAGAATGTGTTTCTGATAAGATACCTCCACATTCTTATTTGTCAGAGGAGAGCCCTCCTAGTTGCCATCAGGTCCATTTATTTTCTTTTCTCTGGGGTAAAAGGTAAACCGCCAAATCTAACTTAGTATTCCTGGCCCTTCACTATCTAACCTAGCTAATTCATCTAATTTTATCAAAGCACCAGAGTATATTAGAACACAGAAACCTAAGATCAGGGAGTCCAGCAACTTATATTACAGACAAAGAAACAAAGATTCAGAAAGTTTTGCTGATTGAGCAGATGTCACACAGAAATATGTTAGCAACTTCACTGTTGAGGCTCTGCATCAAAAACAGTGAGCAAAGAGGTAAGTTTCTATGACCATATATTATAATTATTGCAGGGACAAATCAATATCATTTGCTATTAATTTTCAGCTGTATTAGATGCATGGTATATTTCTATGTTTTAATTTTCATAAACATTTCTGAAATAACTATGTGTTGAGCAATGTCAGGGATTAAGAATGTAGGCACGTTTCCTGTCCTGTTATAGTAGTTTACAGTTCATGGGGAGAGTTAAGCAATTTCATAATCTTAAAAAGATGTTGCCCAAATAATGATTCAAACAATTAAAATAAGACAGAGAAGTTTTTGTTAGTCTTTCAGGAAGATGCCTGCTAGTAAGTCTGGATGCACAAGAGGGCACACTCAGCATATGAAATTGGTTATTTTTCATAGTAATACAGTGTGTATTAGTTTAAGACTCTCTTAAAAGTGGACCTCACTTGACTTATTTAGGGATTTGGTTTAAAGTTGCTCGGCCATCGGGCACTCCAGCTAGGCTGTAACCCCAATGCCAGTGGAAGAATAAATTTAGGTCAGAGCTTGTCTTTTCTGTCCTCCTCATTTCGAGTCTCCCAACAATACTGCAACCAGTGCAGCATTGCAATCAGCGAGAGAGAAGCAGAGCCAATGGGTACTGGGTCGGTCTCTCAGCCTAACGACATGTGTTAGCTCAGTGGCCTTAGAAAACTCACTTATCCACTCTCCATTTCAGTTTCCTTGGTTGTAAAATGTCGACAACACTGTACCAGATGAGGAAATTGACTTGAGGACTGGTAACTTACAAGTCCAACACAGCCAGTATGTGGAGGGGCGGAGATTCATATACCCAAGTCTTTTGCTCCCAGAGGTCTACGTTCTTTTTTCGGAGTATTCACTCTCTTCCAGGGAATTAAAAACCTAAAAAGGAAGAAATTTTTAAGGAGGACATTTGCATGTAAAACTTCATTAGTGATAGAAGAGGATATTCATTTACTATGAGCATCACTTCATTAGAGTCATAAAAGAGGTTATTCATTTAATATTCATTTACTAAGATCTTCTTTCCGTGGGCCTGAAGTGGGTAGGAGAAAGTAGTTCCTTCTGCTGGATGTGGGAGGGGAGGGGTGGGTGACCTGCAATGCAGGAGACCTGGGTTCGATCCCTGGGTTGGGAAGATCCCCTGGAGAAAGGAAAGGCTACCGACTCCAGTATTCAGGCTTGGAGAATTCCATGGACTGTATAGTCCATGGAGTTGCAAAGAGTTGGACATGACTGAACCATTTTCACAAGATAGATAGGGGCCAGAACAAGAGGTAAGATGTGAACATGGCATAAAGCCTGTTATCAGCCTTATTTGCAGTTAACTTCAACGAAGTGATTTTTCGTTGTTGTTGTCCTGAAATCACATGTTTGACTCTGAAATAAGACATTCATTATACTTTATGACTACAGGGCTGCCTTCTCATCCTCAACATGAGCTGGCCAAGCGTCAGTGCACAGGTTGCCCTGGGATGATCACCTTTTATATCAAAGGCTTTCTTCAACATGCTGAAACTTTCCTCAAGAACCTAAAGGTAACTTTACAAAATCATTTTTCACTTTATAGACATTAAGGTCTTCTTGTAGCGTTATGATCTTCATTATTTCTCACTTCCACCCAACTCAGATTAATATGCTTGTATCTGCAAGTCACACTCACAAACCTCTTTGTCATGAAATGCACTGGGTTAGAAAATCACCAGGAGCAAGAGTGATGTGATAGCAGATAGAACATGTTCATTTTCTTAACTCTGCAGAAGCTTTCACCCATTTGAGAGAGACAGAATGTTCTAAGCCATTTGTTTTTAAATTTATAGTGAACTAACTGCCTTTTCAAATGAAATATTATGAAAAACCTCAGTACTGTGTCAATGCACTGCTGAAAAACTGTACGGAAATCCAGCCTAGGAATGACTTCCCGAGCCCTGTGCCTCTCGGGCTGTGTCTGCCTGGAGTGAGGGAAAGGCGGCCTTTGTCTAAAGTTCACAGAGGTAGAAGTCTCTCCAGAGCCCTGGGAGAGAGGCCTGTGTAACTCCATGCTTTGGGCTTACTTTGAGCACATGCAGCCATGTATTTAAGACTCTGAGTTTTAAATGCTACAAATCTAAAGAAAAGAAAAGGATGCTGCCAGATTAGTCAAAGTCTTACTGGTTCTAAAATTTGTCCACTTCTAAAATCAGAAATATAGTAGTGTACATTTAATTGCATACAGTTGTGAAAATAACTTTTAACATGTTTGTAAAATTCTGTAACACACAGTAACACCAAATGCAACTACTGAGTTTTTTTTCTTTCTACTCCAGGATGGGGTTAAATGGATATATTTATTTGATAAATGGTACATATTAATGAGTAAGTTTGTATAACTTAATAGATATTAAGAGATTTTTATATAAAGGGCAACCACAGAGCTGGGTCTCAAATGTAATAATTCTGAGGTTTGAGAGCTCATGTTAAGGTTTACTTTTGTATGAGGTCAGATGAGGAAGGTATAGAAGATTCACTTTGATCAACTTTTGATGTTTTAAAAGTTAACACACAGTGTGTCTAATTGGTGAGATCAATTGTTAATGGCCTCATTGTTATGGATTTTATTTTTATTTTTTCCTCCAAGTTTTTATCCAGTTTGTAGTTTTTGTAATAATTATTTTGTAGTAATTATTCATAATTGCCACAATTTTCCATCTCACATTGCAGGGTCATCATATTAAAAACATTTATTTTTAGAATTTTTTTAATTTTTATTATTCTTTTTTTTACAAAAGTTTATTCTTAAATGTACAATAGGTTCCAAGACAACACTTCATTCTAGCTATAGATGGCAACAGATATTATGGCAGGGAATCCAGGTGTTTAAACAAAAATGGAACTAAGGGTCATCATTGCTTCAAGCACAAGGAACAGCTTACTTTTTGCCAGATTTCTTAATTCCACCAGTGGCCAGGGGGCCTTTCCCCGCGGCCTTTGTTTTTAGCTCCTCGAGTTTCTTCTGCTCCTCCTTCTGCTTCTGTTTAAATGCCTTATCTTCCTCGTCCATCTCCTTGGCTTGCTTCTTGGGCTGCTTCAGGGGCTTCTTCTTGCCACCTTCGCGGCCGGACATGGTGCCTGCCGCCCCTTCCTCAGACCCTGCTACCGGAAGCGGAGCTCCCCGTTCCAGCTCCCTGCGCCTGTGCCTCCACGCGGGCTCGCTGATTGGCTCCTGATCTAGAATTTTTTTAGTATTTTTATTTTTTTAGTGGACAATCTAAATTGATATACATATATACTTTTTTTTTTTTTTTTTGCCATAGTTATTTACTCTGGCTGAGAGCTTGGGAGGATACGAAAGTCTTGCTGAGCTTCCGTAAGTATATTTCTGTTTTTCTCAGTATTTTAAATTTTATTTCAGCTGTAATGATTGTTTGAGAAGGGAGCAGGATAAAATCAGTGATTGTTCAAGTTATTTAGCAATAAGGGCAGCATGGCAGTGTCCAGTTGGAATGGACTCTTAACTCAAGAGAGTGGAGACCCTGTTAAAAATCTACTGGGATCAGTAAGCTGTGTTTTCCCAAGTTTTGTTTTTTTCTCTGCCTGAAGATTTCAGCAGTGCTTCTCTGACCTCTGGACCAGGGCTCCTTATTCTACCTGATTCTGTCCTAGAAGGGAGGTTGAAGACTGAACTGGAAGGGCTGATTTCAAAGCACCCAGAGAATGTGTTTCTGATAAGATACCTCCACATTCTTATTTGTCAGAGGAGAGCCCTCCTAGTTGCCATCAGGTCCATTTATTTTCTTTTCTCTGGGGTAAAAGGTAAACCGCCAAATCTAACTTAGTATTCCTGGCCCTTCACTATCTAACCTAGCTAATTCATCTAATTTTATCAAAGCACCAGAGTATATTAGAACACAGAAACCTAAGATCAGGGAGTCCAGCAACTTATATTACAGACAAAGAAACAAAGATTCAGAAAGTTTTGCTGATTGAGCAGATGTCACACAGAAATATGTTAGCAACTTCACTGTTGAGGCTCTGCATCAAAAACAGTGAGCAAAGAGGTAAGTTTCTATGACCATATATTATAATTATTGCAGGGACAAATCAATATCATTTGCTATTAATTTTCAGCTGTATTAGATGCATGGTATATTTCTATGTTTTAATTTTCATAAACATTTCTGAAATAACTATGTGTTGAGCAATGTCAGGGATTAAGAATGTAGGCACGTTTCCTGTCCTGTTATAGTAGTTTACAGTTCATGGGGAGAGTTAAGCAATTTCATAATCTTAAAAAGATGTTGCCCAAATAATGATTCAAACAATTAAAATAAGACAGAGAAGTTTTTGTTAGTCTTTCAGGAAGATGCCTGCTAGTAAGTCTGGATGCACAAGAGGGCACACTCAGCATATGAAATTGGTTATTTTTCATAGTAATACAGTGTGTATTAGTTTAAGACTCTCTTAAAAGTGGACCTCACTTGACTTATTTAGGGATTTGGTTTAAAGTTGCTCGGCCATCGGGCACTCCAGCTAGGCTGTAACCCCAATGCCAGTGGAAGAATAAATTTAGGTCAGAGCTTGTCTTTTCTGTCCTCCTCATTTCGAGTCTCCCAACAATACTGCAACCAGTGCAGCATTGCAATCAGCGAGAGAGAAGCAGAGCCAATGGGTACTGGGTCGGTCTCTCAGCCTAACGACATGTGTTAGCTCAGTGGCCTTAGAAAACTCACTTATCCACTCTCCATTTCAGTTTCCTTGGTTGTAAAATGTCGACAACACTGTACCAGATGAGGAAATTGACTTGAGGACTGGTAACTTACAAGTCCAACACAGCCAGTATGTGGAGGGGCGGAGATTCATATACCCAAGTCTTTTGCTCCCAGAGGTCTACGTTCTTTTTTCTGAGTATTCACTCTCTTCCAGGGAATTAAAAACCTAAAAAGGAAGAAATTTTTAAGGAGGACATTTGCATGTAAAACTTCATTAGTGATAGAAGAGGATACTCATTTACTATGAGCATCACTTCATTAGAGTCATAAAAGAGGTTATTCATTTAATATTCATTTACTAAGATCTTCTTTCCGTGGGCCTGAAGTGGGTAGGAGAAAGTAGTTCCTTCTGCTGGATGTGGGAGGGGAGGGGTGGGTGTGGGGGCAGTGCACGCAAGTGCTCAGTAAGACTGTGAGCCTTTCCTCCACGATGCCTCAGCCCAGAGATTCAGCCTCCACTGCATTCCAGGAACCCTTGCTGTCCATACTTGTTTAACATTCACCGTAGACCGTTCTGTGAATTGTCATAGTCTTTGGCTTCTGCCTTGTTACCTAGAATAAAAATAATCTCTCCTTCTTCTTGGTTTCCCAGCTCTTACTGTAGTGCCTGACCCATAGTAGGTGCTCTACCTTTACACAGGTTGATGCTGACATTGAGTTACTAGATGGTTTTAAACATCCCGAGGCCTCTATGTTATGAATTGTGAACTCTTCCAGGGAATTAAAAACCTAAAAAGGAAGAAATTTTTAAGGAGGACATTTGCATGTAAAACTTCATTAGTGATAGAAGAGGATATTCATTTACTATGAGCATCACTTCATTAGAGTCATAAAAGAGGTTATTCATTTAATATTCATTTACTAAGATCTTCTTTCCGTGGGCCTGAAGTGGGTAGGAGAAAGTAGTTCCTTCTGCTGGATGTGGGAGGGGAGGGGTGGGTGTGGGGGCAGTGCACGCAAGTGCTCAGTAAGACTGTGAGCCTTTCCTCCACGATGCCTCAGCCCAGAGATTCAGCCTCCACTGCATTCCAGGAACCCTTGCTGTCCATACTTGTTTAACATTCACCGTAGACCGTTCTGTGAATTGTCATAGTCTTTGGCTTCTGCCTTGTTACCTAGAATAAAAATAATCTCTCCTTCTTCTTGGTTTCCCAGCTCTTACTATAGTGCCTGACCCATAAGTAGGTGCTCTACCTTTACACAGGTTGATGCTGACATTGAGTTACTAGATGGTTTTAAACATCCCGAGGCCTCTATGTTATGAATTGTGAATTGAAATTAATTCCTAGTGGTTAGTGATTGCTACTAGAAACCCTAGGTTGTCTTTTCCCTGATCTGCCTCAGAAGGTCCAATTCTGGACTGATCCTTTGATCCAAACAGAGTTAATTCTGACCAGCTGTTGGTCCAAAAGGCCTCTTATAAGTACAGCTGGATGGTCATGGGGTGTTGACTTCTGGCCAAGGCCTCATTCAGGTAGGTGTTAAACTTTACACACTGAAAGCTATGTCTTTCCCTCCTGTATGTGAGCACTTGAATGGCACTTTCAGTTTCGGATTAAGTATACCTCACTGATGATATAAAAACAGCAAAAGATCGTGGTTTTCATTTAAAAGCATGACTCAGTTCAGTTCAGTTCAGTTCAGTCGCTCAGTTGTGTCCGACTCTTTGCGACCCCATGAATCGCAGCACACCAGGCCTCCCTGTTCATCACCATCTCTCGGAGTTCACTCAGACTCACGTTCATCGAGTCTGTGATGCCATCCATCCATCTCATCCTCGGTCGTCCCCTTCTCCTCCTGCCCCCAATCCCTCCCAGCATCAGAGTCTTTTCCAATGAGTCAACTCTTCACATGAGGTGGCCAAAGTACTGGAGTTTCAGCTTTAGCATCATTCCTTCCAAAGAAATCCCAGGGTTGATCTCCTTCAGAATGGACTGGTTGGATCTCCTTGCAGTCCAAGGGACTCTCAAGAGTCTTCTCCAACTAGAAAAGATAATTTTCACAATTCCTTAATCTTTTGTTTACAAAACATTGCAAGTGTATGTATGAAGGATTTGATATTTAGAATAGAAAAAAGTTGAAAATAATTGCAATTTATGAGACAGAAACATGCCTTCAGTGCTACAATATAGTGATCAGAAATTTGCTCACTCTTCCTTCCAGGGCAATCATGACCCATGCATCAGTGCCTAAGAGTGATAGAGAAGTCCTTGGCATTAGTGACACACTTATTCGACTCTCAGTGGGCCTAGAGGATAAACAAGACCTACTGGATGATCTAGATCAAGCTTTGAAGACAGCTGTAAGTTTTGTTTTCGTATGTGTGTGTGTTTGTGTGGATGCGTGTGTGTGCTTAATCTTGAGAGTCGGAGGGACGTCACTGTGTTTATAGAGTGGCCTCACTGTTCTCTGTAAAGGTTTTTTTCTTCTCTTATTACAATAGCATGTATAAATGTGCAGAGAACTCAGTCCAAAGTGCAGATTTAAAAGAAGGTGAGTGAGTGAAGTCACTCAGTCGTGTCCGACTCTTTGTGACCCCATGGACGGTAGCCTACCAGGCTCCTCTGTCCATAGGATTTTCCAGGCAAGAGTACTGGAGTGGGTTGCCATTTCTTTCTCCAGGAGATCTTCCCAACCCAGGGATCGAACCCAGGTAGTTGTCAGAAAAGAATTCTTGGAGGAGGTGAAGTCTTTGCCTGGAGGTTTAATAACGTATTTTTCTTGTGTACCATTAATACAGCACCCTCCAAATGCAACTTCCAATTAGCATCCCAGAACTGCTGTTGGTGACTGCTTCCTGAGACGATCAAATCTGAATAATTGAATGGACCATTAATGAGCCTCCACAGAATTTTCAAATGAAAATGTTAAGGCACCTCATTACCCTTCACAGCTGTAATCTTCCTGGGATCATCCCTGTTAAAAAATTTCCTCTTTCCCTTATTGTAACTGACAGGTCAATTCTGTTCAGATCTTTTTATTAATTTTGATATACATGTGCCTCTGAAGGAGGTGAGATTTGTGATGCTATTGGGGATTGTATTCTTTTTTCAAGTTTAATATTTATATTGATCATGTTTATGATATAATGTTAATTCATTTTTGGTGTTTTCTGAGGAATTTAAATTATTGAATAAATGTTCTTAAGTCAAGTGTGATTTTTGTATTGACGAAAATAGCACTCAAAGCAATGGTTTACACTTAATTATCATAAGCCAAAAATGAAATATCTGAAAAGTCTGTGAAATTCTACTGATTTAAGGTTGTACTTACTATTTTTTTAAGAATAAATCTAATTACCACATGCATCCCATTGTGATATTTCTGTATTATATGGCATTAAATTATATTCCTGGGCCCTTTTAATTCCCAACTCTTAGAGATCTCAGCCACTGAATTTATAAATTTAATTGTGTAACAATCATGCTCAAATCTTAGTGTTTGCAGTTTAGTTATTAAAAAATTTGTATATGGCAGGTCAAAAGCCACGTTTATAGAGAAATATTACCCTTTTCTGAAAATTTTATCTGAAATAGTTAATTTATTGAGGCTAAAATAAGAAATAATTAAAATCTTTCGTAGTTAGGTGCATCATCAGAATGTTACTGTCAATAAATCAGAATTCAGATAATTGGATTTTTAAAATTTTTTGGTACTAAAGCCTTTCAGTCATGTTTGCTATCACCATTTGTTTCAGTAACAACAACAACAAAAAACCAAACAACTTATCATTCAGACTTCCCTGGCAGTCCAGTGATTAAGATTCCATGCTTTCATTGCAGGGCCCATGGGGGTTTGATCCCTGGTTAGGGAACTGAGATTCTCACATGACACAGAGCATAGTAAAAAAAAAAAAAAACCTGTTATTGAACCTGGAAATTCTGTGTCTGTAGGTAGCAGAATTTTGAGGCTGGTTATCTCCATTTGTGGTTTCTGATAACTCCTTTCTATTTAATTACCTTATGGCTGTGGGGATAAACAAAAGACCATTTGAATGAGAAAAGCAAAGGCTTTTTATTCTAAGCTTGCAAGGGAGTCTGTTACTGTCACTTGTTTTTTAGCAGACTCAAAGGAAGGCAGAGCATAGAAATTGTAGAAAGGTTAATATCTGTTAGTGTGGATAAGAAACAAATTTTATATTTAAAACTGATAACTTTTGAATGACTAACATTAAATCACTGTTATAAAAAGGCTAAGAAAAACAAAGGCAGACAGAAGAATGGAAAAGCTTTGTGGTGCAGAGAGAAGGCTTCACCTGTGCCCTAATTAGAGGCTACTGGCCTAGAAAAGCTTGGGCTGGTTGACTTAATGTGGGCATCCTGTGTGATTGGGTGGTGGTGGTGGTTCAGTTGCTAAATGCTGTCCAACTCTTGAGACTGCATGAACTGTAGCCCCCCAGGCTGCTCTGTCCATGGGATTTCCCAGGCAAGAATGGAGAGCGTATTTGACTTCTAGGATTAGTCCTCAGTTAAAAGCAGGGACAAAAATTAGGGAAGCAATCAGTTATTAATCAAGTCCTAACCATTTGCGGCTGATTATTACAGAAGGAATTGTTTAGCTTCCTGGATGTCACTCAAGATAGCAATCAGATTTCCTATAAATCTGACTTATAGCAGCTGGCTTTCTAGGTTGTTTATTGTAGAAAAGGAGTTGGTTTCTGAGGGGACTGCTGCAGATGGTAGGTCAAAATTCTGTTTTTATATATGGTCTATCCTTTGCCCATTTGTATATTCAGTCCTGTGGAGTTTCTGATGAGCAATAAGTAACTACCATTTTATTAAAGTTCTCCAGAGAAACAGAACCAATAGTGTGTGTGGTGTGTGTGTCTGTGTGCACATGCATATGTAGAGAGAGAGATTTAGAGAGATTTATCTCAAGAAATTTGATCATGTAATGGTGGGGTATGGTAAGTCTGAAATGTGTGTGGGGCAGGCTGGAGATTCATCTAGGAGTTGTTGCAATCTCAAGTTCAAAATCTGCAGGGTAGGCCAGCAAGTTAGAATCTCAGGCAAGGTTTCTGTGTTGCTGGTTTTGAAGCAGAATTGCTTAGCCTCTGTCTGATAGAGTCAGGGCTACCCACATTACAGAGACTAGTTTCCTTTACTCAAAGGCTACTGATTTAAGTGTTAATCACTAAAGAAATATCTTCACAGCACCATCTGGATGAGTATTTGACCAAACTGGGCATTATAGCTCAAACAAATTGATGTATAGAATTAACTGTCAAAACCATGTTCTAGGCACTGTCCCTTACTGCCTGAGAAGGCACCGTTATATTTATTGGGGTGTAAGAAGCTTCCCTATGCTTTTGGTTATCTGCAAGTATGTCTCCATTAGCACAATTCACATCAAGATGATGACTAAGTGTTTAAACATTGCACCCCACTTCATAGTACATCTGGCTTTATAGCATAATCAATCAGCCACATACTGGTCAGGAAGGATGAGGTCAGGCTTCCCGGACACAAATATTCGGAGTTGCTTTATAAGGCACGTTAGTCAAAATTCAATCCTGCCTCATACATTTTCATTAGATTTTTAGTGAATTCTGTTATACATAACTATCATAACTGCTACTGCTGCTAAGTCGCTTCAGTCGTGTCTGACTCTGTGCGACCCCATAAACGGCAGCCCACCAGGCTCCCCCGTCCCTGGGATTATCCAGGCAAGAACACTGGAGTGGGTTGCCATTTCCTTCTCCAATGCATGAAAGGGAAAAGGGAAAGTGAAGTCGCTCAGTCGTGTCCAACTCTAGCGATTCCATGGACTGCAGCCTACCAGATTCCCCTGTCCATGGGATTTTCCAGGCAACAGTACTGGAGTGGGTTGACAGTGCCTTCTCCAAGGATCATAAAGTGGTCCATTATTTTGGAATATTGTGCCAAAGATGGCCAGTTCTGAGATGTGAGGGGTAAATAAGAGAGTAATGCAATCTGGCATTAAAAAAAAAAAGTAAGACATTCCTTTTAGCAACAGCATAGCCTTAAATAACCTGAATTCCACAGAGGAGCCAGAAAGCAGTTGGGAACTACAAACTGATTTTACACAAAGATAGAAATCTCACATCCTGTGTTTTTGTAAAGTAAAAATAATACAATCAATTACTCAGGTGAACCTAAAGAAAGTTTCAGGGAAAAGCAAATAAAGTTTGTGATGCACATTAGAAATGCATGAAAGGGCACACAAACCCTTCATAAGAAAGCTCTCTTAGGAGGCCAATATCAAAGAAATAAGAAATATGGCAAACATGATTAAACCAAAGTCATCAAGGGATAACAAAAGTCTTACTATTAAAAACAGGAAAACTTCTCTTAGTAATTATCCAAAGGTAAGTAAATAGTTAAAAAAGAATTCTCATCTCCACAACTAAAACCCTGATTCCACTTGGTTCATAATACAACTACAAACTTTGAAAAAAATTGTGCCATGCAGTTGCTTTGGGATAGAAATTGAAGGTTTGTTGAAGAACAGATTGTGGTATTTCTTTTTTTAATAACCACACTTGATTAAATGTCGACATGGCCACAAAATTAATTTAAATTTGTTCCCATGAGAATGGTCAGATACTGCAAATATTCCTGTCTTTCGAGTAGTGTGACTCTGATAGAACACATACAGCACAGCACTGGGGAATGAGAGATTTCTGAGTTCGTTACTAATTTTCTAATATTTAATTTTGTATAATAATGTTTTGTTTTAGACTTTGCTGGGTCTTCCTTGCTGTATGGGCTTTTCTCTAGTTGTGGCTGGTGGGGGCCACTCTAGTTGCGATGCTTGGGCTGCTCACTGCGGTGGCTTCCTTTGTGGGGCAGAGGCTCTAGGGCACTCGGGCTTCAATAGTTGTGCACGTGAGCTCCGTGGTTGTGGCTCTCTGGCTCTAGAGCGCAGGCTCAAAAGCTGTGGCACATGAGCTTAATTCCCCGGTGACATGTAGAATCCTCCTGGAGCAGGGAACAAACCTGTATCCCCTGCGCTGGCAGGCGAACTCTTAACCACTGGACCACCGCAGAAGTCCTTAATTTATTTTGAATAAGAGTTTGGCAAAGTCTTGCCTTGGCCAGCTCCCCAAGGGACGTTCTCTGAAATAAATGCCCTGTAGATGTGGGTTTGGAATTTTATAGTCCTGTACTAATCAGTCATTAGTTGTGGTCTGGGGATGGGAAGGGGCAGGGAAGTTGATGGGGCGGTGGGGAGGATGGTGGGTGTTGGATAACTACCCTATGTGGCTCTACCCCACAGAGGGCAATTCTATAGACAAGGGTGGATAGGCCTGGTACTATAATACCCACTGCAAGTAACATCATGTCTCGTCCATTTACATTTTTTGATGTAGTTAATCAGTAACCAAACTGTAATATGAATAAGAAAGAGTTTTATTTGAGCCAAATTGAGGACTATAGCCTCAGAGACAGCCTCTTAGATAAGTCTGAGGAATTGCTCCATAGAAGCATGGTTTTCACACAGCTTTATACCTTGTCACAACAAAAAGCATCAAACAAGTCAGCGATACATTCCTTCAATATTTCCAAAAAACAAACAAACAGCAAATAAACCGATCAGCATGTACCCAGTGAGGCAGTCTGACCTTGACACCTGGGGAAAGAGTCTCATCATTGAAGGAGTACCAGCACTGGGTTCCCAGGACTGGAGGGATTTAATCTTTATTTTTAACAGGGCCATTCTTTACTTATGGTCCATTTTTTTTCTTTAATGACTAAAGCAGATGTATAATATATGTTTTATATATATTATATATAGGCCACACATAGGCTTTTTTAGTTAGTATAAAATTCAAGTTAAATCATATAGAAGCCAGAATGACTTCCCTGCAACTCAATATTTGAAAATTTCTTCCATTAATAGCTGACAACCTCCAAGTTAAGTGGTTGTTGCTTAGTTGCTCAGTCGTGTCTGATTCTTTTGTGTTCTGTGGACTGCAGCCGCCAGGCTCCTCTGTCCGTGGGATTTCTCAAGCAAGAATGGTGGAGTGGGTTGCCATTTCCTCCTCCAGGGGATCTTCCTGACCCAGAGGTCGAATCATTGATTCCTGCGCTGGCAGGTGGATTCTTTAGCACTGAGCCACCTGGGAAGCCTGCCGCAGCTATAATGTGATTAGTATACTGTGATGAAATTGTTGCCTGGCTTCTTTCCTTAGTTTCTTCCTCCTTCCTTCTACAATACTTTTTCTTTTGTGGAAGATGATTTTTTTTTTTCTAATGAATTTAGGGTTTTAGAGGGAAAAGGATATTTTAAAAAACAGGCTTCCCTAATAGAAAAGTAAAAAGTAGACTTTCTGAGTTCAAAACCAAGGTCAGGTGTTTAACCAGCTATTTTTCTTTGATTTGAACAACTTGCTTAAACACTCTAAGATTCAATATTTGTCTTCATCAGTACAATGGAGATTAGTAGTAATGTTTGCTTCATAGAGTTGTTATGAGGATGAGGTTAAATAATGCTTGTAAAACACACATATAGTAGGTGCTCAGGAATTGTTAGCTATCCCTTTGGCTCAGTAATAACCATTGTAAAATTTCTGGGTGTATGCTTTTGGGTTCTTTCTCTAAGTTAGTGTTTTGAATATTGGAATAATGCCAGATAAAAACTAACCACCTAACTCCTGTTGTGGTTTAGATTTATAAACTTTGCTGTTGTTACTAAGTAACAGACTTTTTATCCTGGTTGTGTGAAGGAGGGGCTGTAGTTTTCATTTTAGCTTAGCCACAGCCTGCTTCAACCAACTAGCGTGATAATTTTTTGTTTTTCTCTTTGTTTTTAAAATTGAATATTGCAGAAATGCCAGAGGATCTGCTTCACCCATATGTGATGGCTAATACAAATAATAACATAATATTATGAAAATATAGAGTAAGCCTAGAAGTTTAACCATCACCAAATGGCAACAATGATTACTGTAATGTGGTGGAAAAGTTTGAAATTGTTCTTGTTTTAAAACAGCCAAGAAAAGAAATTCACTGTTACAAATTTTCCATGTTGGATGAATTTATAGCATGATGTTTCAAAAATATTTAATGCCAGGTATCCTCTTGTGTTTTTGATTCTTAGAAATTAAATAGTTTTTGTAAAAGGCAAAATAACCAAAATTCTAAAGAGTGATTTTGTTAAGCAATTGGAGTGGCCACTTCTTGGTTTTGACTACCTGGCATTCATCTATTGAAAACTTCTTTAGGCAATATATATCCTGTGGAAAGCTTCCCTGTCCCCATGATTGATAACTGGTTTAGTGAGGAGATCTAGCAGAGAGCACAGACTAATTTAAACCAATGCACACATCTGGTCTGCTGCCCACAGTGATGGTTCTAGATGAACACTTGCTCTAAGGAAGATGACTTAGAATGGATCTCAGAACCTTTATGGGAATTATCAGAAAAGATGCATTCTCATTCCCTTGTGACTTGAACCTGGATGTGTGTAATATGGAGCTGCTGTAGCCCATCCCATCACTTTGAGGGGAACACCTATCTGAGAATGAAACCCCCTGGAGAAGGCATCTCTGAGAGATGGACAGAAACTGGGCCATGGCAATATTTTTGAAATGTGGATCCAGTTATCCTAGAAGCTAGGCCTATGCTTATACATATCAGTCACAGGAGTCAAGCCATTTCTTCTCCTCCTCCCTCTCACCTTCCTCTTCTTCCTCCCCCTCCCTTTTTTAGATTAAGCCAGCTTCCCTTTCATTGTCTTCTTTCTGCTACTCTTAACTGAAAGAGTCCCATCTGATATTGAAATGAAGGAAAATTTACTTATAATGGGTAATGTGAGTCTTACCTATCCTCACATCTTTATTTTTACATGTTGTACATAGTGATATTACCATATTTACAGGTTACAGATTTGATATTGTATGAGTGTTCTCCAAAGAAAGCAATGTGTATGTGTGCATATGTGTGTATGGCCCAGGGAAAGTCAGTGTTGCCATTCAACTCAAAGGCCATCTTCTGGCTAATCTTTCTTTTTTGGAGGACATCAGTTATTTGTTCTATTCAGGCCTTCAACTGTTTGGATGAGGCCCACCCCATGTGCATTATAAAGAGTAATCTGATTTACTCAGAGCACACCACTTTAAATGTCAGTCTCATCCATAATACCCTCACATAAACATTCAGAATAATATTTGATCAAATATTTGGACACTGTGGCCCAGCCAAGTTAACACAAAATTGACCACCTCGCGTGTGCATGCTAAGTCACTTCAGCCGTGTCTGACTCTTTGCGACCCTATGGGCTGTAGCCTGCTAGGCTCCTCTGTCCATGGGATTCTCCAGGCAAGAATACTGGAGCGAGTTGCCTTGCCTTCGTCCAGGGCATCTTCCCAACCCAGGGATCAAACCCGCATCTCCTGTCTTCTGCATTGCGGGCAGATTCTTTACCACCGAGCCACCAGGGAAGCCCTTAACCATCACAGATACCTAATGATAATGCAGATACCTAATAATAATGATGACCAACATTTATTTAAATGCATATGCATTTCATATGCAGCAGGTATCTGGCTAAGATTTTTACAAGCATTATTTCAATGAATTCTCATAANGGAGCAGGGAACAAACCTGTATCCCCTGCGCTGGCAGGCGAACTCTTAACCACTGGACCACCGCAGAAGTCCTTAATTTATTTTGAATAAGAGTTTGGCAAAGTCTTGCCTTGGCCAACTCCCAAGGGACGTTCTCTGAAATAAATGCCCTGTAGATGTGGGTTTGGAATTTTATAGTCCTGTACTAATCAGTCATTAGTTGTGGTCTGGGGATGGGAAGGGGCAGGGAAGTTGATGGGGTGGTGGGGAGGATGGTGGGTGTTGGATAACTACCCTATGTGGCTCTACCCCACAGAGGGCAATTCTATAGACAAGGGTGGATAGGCCTGGTACTATAACACCCACTGCAAGTAACATCATGTCTCGTCCATTTACATTTTTGATGTAGTTAATCAGTAACCAAACTGTAATATGAATAAGAAAGAGTTTTATTTGAGCCAAATTGAGGACTATAGCCTCAGAGACAGCCTCTTAGATAAGTCTGAGGAATTGCTCCATAGAAGCATGGTTTTCACACAGCTTTATACCTTGTCACAACAAAAAGCATCAAACAAGTCAGCGATACATTCCTTCAATATTTCCAAAAAACAAACAAACAGCAAATAAACCGATCAGCATGTACCCAGTGAGGCAGTCTGACCTTGACACCTGGGGAAAGAGTCTCATCATTGAAGGAGTACCAGCACTGGGTTCCCAGGACTGGAGGGATTTAATCTTTATTTTTAACAGGGCCATTCTTTACTTATGGTCCATTTTTTTTCTTTAATGACTAAAGCAGATGTATAATATATGTTTTATATATAAACAAACAAACAGCAAATAAACCGATCAGCATGTACCCAGTGAGGCAGTCTGACCTTGACACCTGGGGAAAGAGTCTCATCATTGAAGGAGTACCAGCACTGGGTTCCCAGGACTGGAGGGATTTAATCTTTATTTTTAACAGGGCCATTCTTTACTTATGGTCCATTTTTTTTCTTTAATGACTAAAGCAGATGTATAATATATGTTTTATATATATTATATATAGGCCACACATAGGCTTTTTTAGTTAGTATAAAATTCAAGTTAAATCATATAGAAGCCAGAATGACTTCCCTGCAACTCAATATTTGAAAATTTCTTCCATTAATAGCTGACAACCTCCAAGTTAAGTGGTTGTTGCTTAGTTGCTCAGTCGTGTCTGATTCTTTTGTGTTCTGTGGACTGCAGCCGCCAGGCTCCTCTGTCCGTGGGATTTCTCAAGCAAGAATGGTGGAGTGGGTTGCCATTTCCTCCTCCAGGGGATCTTCCTGACCCAGAGGTCGAATCATTGATTCCTGCGCTGGCAGGTGGATTCTTTAGCACTGAGCCACCTGGGAAGCCTGCCGCAGCTATAATGTGATTAGTATACTGTGATGAAATTGTTGCCTGGCTTCTTTCCTTAGTTTCTTCCTCCTTCCTTCTACAATACTTTTTCTTTTGTGGAAGATGATTTTTTTTTTTCTAATGAATTTAGGGTTTTAGAGGGAAAAGGATATTTTAAAAAACAGGCTTCCCTAATAGAAAAGTAAAAAGTAGACTTTCTGAGTTCAAAACCAAGGTCAGGTGTTTAACCAGCTATTTTTCTTTGATTTGAACAACTTGCTTAAACACTCTAAGATTCAATATTTGTCTTCATCAGTACAATGGAGATTAGTAGTAATGTTTGCTTCATAGAGTTGTTATGAGGATGAGGTTAAATAATGCTTGTAAAACACACATATAGTAGGTGCTCAGGAATTGTTAGCTATCCCTTTGGCTCAGTAATAACCATTGTAAAATTTCTGGGTGTATGCTTTTGGGTTCTTTCTCTAAGTTAGTGTTTTGAATATTGGAATAATGCCAGATAAAAACTAACCACCTAACTCCTGTTGTGGTTTAGATTTATAAACTTTGCTGTTGTTACTAAGTAACAGACTTTTTATCCTGGTTGTGTGAAGGAGGGGCTGTAGTTTTCATTTTAGCTTAGCCACAGCCTGCTTCAACCAACTAGCGTGATAATTTTTTGTTTTTCTCTTTGTTTTTAAAATTGAATATTGCAGAAATGCCAGAGGATCTGCTTCACCCATATGTGATGGCTAATACAAATAATAACATAATATTATGAAAATATAGAGTAAGCCTAGAAGTTTAACCATCACCAAATGGCAACAATGATTACTGTAATGTGGTGGAAAAGTTTGAAATTGTTCTTGTTTTAAAACGGCCAAGAAAAGAAATTCACTGTTACAAATTTTCCATGTTGGATGAATTTATAGCATGATGTTTCAAAAATATTTAATGCCAGGTATCCTCTTGTGTTTTTGATTCTTAGAAATTAAATAGTTTTTGTAAAAGGCAAAATAACCAAAATTCTAAAGAGTGATTTTGTTAAGCAATTGGAGTGGCCACTTCTTGGTTTTGACTACCTGGCATTCATCTATTGAAAACTTCTTTAGGCAATATATATCCTGTGGAAAGCTTCCCTGTCCCCATGATTGATAACTGGTTTAGTGAGGAGATCTAGCAGAGAGCACAGACTAATTTAAACCAATGCACACATCTGGTCTGCTGCCCACAGTGATGGTTCTAGATGAACACTTGCTCTAAGGAAGATGACTTAGAATGGATCTCAGAACCTTTATGGGAATTATCAGAAAAGATGCATTCTCATTCCCTTGTGACTTGAACCTGGATGTGTGTAATATGGAGCTGCTGTAGCCCATCCCATCACTTTGAGGGGAACACCTATCTGAGAATGAAACCCCCTGGAGAAGGCATCTCTGAGAGATGGACAGAAACTGGGCCATGGCAATATTTTTGAAATGTGGATCCAGTTATCCTAGAAGCTAGGCCTATGCTTATACATATCAGTCACAGGAGTCAAGCCATTTCTTCTCCTCCTCCCTCTCACCTTCCTCTTCTTCCTCCCCCTCCCTTTTTTAGATTAAGCCAGCTTCCCTTTCATTGTCTTCTTTCTGCTACTCTTAACTGAAAGAGTCCCATCTGATATTGAAATGAAGGAAAATTTACTTATAATGGGTAATGTGAGTCTTACCTATCCTCACATCTTTATTTTTACGTGTTGTACATAGTGATATTACCATATTTACAGGTTACAGATTTGATATTGTATGAGTGTTCTCCAAAGAAAGCAATGTGTATGTGTGCATATGTGTGTATGGCCCAGGGAAAGTCAGTGTTGCCATTCAACTCAAAGGCCATCTTCTGGCTAATCTTTCTTTTTTGGAGGACATCAGTTATTTGTTCTATTCAGGCCTTCAACTGTTTGGATGAGGCCCACCCCATGTGCATTATAAAGAGTAATCTGATTTACTCAGAGCACACCACTTTAAATGTCAGTCTCATCCATAATACCCTCACATAAACATTCAGAATAATATTTGATCAAATATTTGGACACTGTGGCCCAGCCAAGTTAACACAAAATTGACCACCTCGCGTGTGCATGCTAAGTCACTTCAGCCATGTCTGACTCTTTGCAACCCTATGGGCTGTAGCCTGCTAGGCTCCTCTGTCCATGGGATTCTCCAGGCAAGAATACTGGAGCGAGTTGCCTTGCCTTCGTCCAGGGCATCTTCCCAACCCAGGGATCAAACCCGCATCTCCTGTCTTCTGCATTGCGGGCAGATTCTTTACCACTGAGCCACCAGGGAAGCCCTTAACCATCACAGATACCTAATGATAATGCAGATACCTAATAATAATGATGACCAACATTTATTTAAATGCATATGCATTTCATATGCAGCAGGTATCTGGCTAAGATTTTTACAAGCATTATTTCAATGAATTCTCATAACAATTGTTTGAGCAAGGTGCTGCTACTATCTTTCTTTTTATGAGAAAATAACAGTAAAGGAAATTAAACATCAAAGAAAGTATTTAAGGACATACACCTAATAGATACTGAAGCCAGGACATGAACCTGGCTTGTATGATTCTAAAGCCCATGCTTTTAACAGATAAGACATATGCCCTTCAACGCTACCAATTTGTTTGCCACACTTTGGTCATTTTCAACAGAATACTCTAGCAGCATGTTGAGTAAAACAAAGTCCTTGACCTCAAAAATGTAGTAGGAGTACTGAGAGGTAGATAGTAAGCTAAATTATGCACAGGGTGCTATATGTCCTGGAGGGCCAGGGAAAGCTTCCTGGAAGAAAAGAAGTCCAAGTTGAATCCTGAGGTGTTAGCCAGATGGACAGAATTGGAAGACTATTTTACACCACGGGTAGAACTCAGTTTTATCACTGGTCAATATTGTGTGGTAGTGGTTTAGTTGCCAAGTTGTATCCAAATCTTGCGACCCCATGGACTGTAGCCCACCAGGCTTCTCTGTCCATGGAATTCTTCAGGCAAGAATACTAGAGTGGGTTACCATTTCCTTTTCCAGGGGAATCTTTCCGACCCAGGGATTGAAACTGGGACTCCTGCATTGCAGACAGATTCTTTACTGACTAAGCTATGAAGGAAGCATCAGTCAATATTAGGGATAAAGCTAAAAAAAAAAAAATCTTTAAGATCCCTTCTATATATGTTTTCTATTGCTACTATAACAAATCACCACAAACGTAGCAGCTTGAACAATACAAATTCATGATTTTACAGTTCTGAAGGTTAGAAGTCTGACATGAGTCTCATTGGACAAAATTAAACTGTTATCAGCCAGACTGTGTTCCTTTCTGGAGGAACTAGGGGAAGATCCATTTTCTTTCTCATTCAGGTTGTTGGGAGAAGTCAGTCCTTGTAGCTGTAGAACTAGGGTCCTCATTTCTTTTCTGGTTGTCATCTGAGGGCTGTTCCTAGCTTCTTCACATTTGTTGTCTCATGGACCCTTTTCTCCATCTTCAAAGTCAGCAACAAGTGGGTCGACTTCCTCCCATGCTTTGAATCTCTCCTTTTTGCATTTCACCTCTCTGACCCATCACCTCTCTGACCCAGTGGGGAAAGATTTTCTGCTTTTAAGAACTCATCTGATTAGATTGTCCTCACTTGGAAAATCCAAGGTAATTTGCCATCTCAAGGCCCTTAACCTTAATCACATCTGCAAAGTTCCATTTACCATGTAAGATCACATATTCATGGGTTATGAGGTTTAAGACAGGGACATCTTGGGGTGGGAGAGTCATTATTCTACTTACCATGACCTTCAAATTTTAATGTTTTCTTATTTTAAGAGAATTCATGATGAAATAAGAGAAAATTTGTAGAGATAATGCCTTGGTTTCCAATTTTAAAAATAATCTACACCTGTAGATAAAAGTTCCTCCTGAGCAGGAGGGAGACATCATGGTCTAGAGTAACCCTAGATACTTCTACACATTTGGAAGTTCCTCCTCTTTCTGGAAGTGTTCTAGAAGTCAAGAGTGTGGGGAGGGTTGAAGGATCTGACTAATTGGTGAGATGAGTGTTTTATCTTTAGGTTCTTCTGGAAAGTTTTATGACTATTTATGTACTCCCTAGTCTGACTTCTGGTCTTCAGGTTGCTGAGTTAAATGAATTATGTTTTAGACAGATTAGCACTCACTGAAGTTGGGGTGATGGTCTACAACAGTGCTTCCTTTCTACTCCCAGGTCAAAGCCTAGCTAACTGGGTCTTTATATCTTCCTCAGACCTTGCTGGATTCCTCCTTACTCCTCAGACCTACAATAATCAGGACCAGTATTGAGCTGGATCTAAAGAGATGGGAATACCAGACCACCTAACCTGCCTCTTGAGAAATCTGTATGCAGGTCAGGAATCAACCCTGGGATTTCTTTGGAAGGAATGATGCTAAAGCTGAAACTCCAGTACTCTGGCCACCTCATGAGAAGAGTTGACTCATTGGGAAAGACTCTGATGCTGAGAGGGATTGGGGGCAGGAGGAGAAGGGGACGACCGAGGATGAGATGGCTGGATGGCATCACAGACTCGATGGACGTGTCTGAGTGAACTCCGGGAGATGGTGATGGACAGGGAGGCCTGGCGTGCTGCGATTCATGGGGTCGCAAAGAGTCGGACACAACTGAGCGACTGAACTGAACTGAACTTACCTGGTGGTAGGAAGGAACAGTGTGGTTTAGACCAGTACCTACATTTTGGTGAAAGATAGCTAATCTGAACCAATGAACTTAACTCTTTAACCTAAAAGCCAGAGACCAGATCCCCAAATTCATGGAAGAAACAGATACAGAACCTTTAGATCTAGACATCCCTCCACTGTCACACTCACTAATTTGCTAGAAAATGCATAATCAAAAAAATGAAAGGGAAGGATTGTGCCAAGCACAGTTTCAATACAGTTATTATGATCTATAATTATTTTAACTAGAAAGACCACACATTTTGTAATACTGTGAAATAGAATTCATAAATCACATATTATCTCTAGAATATATCATACTTTTTTCAAATATAGAATAAATTTACAAGTATGGACTCTGGAACCACATGGCCTGAATTTGAATCCTGTTTGTACTTCTCATGAGGCTTTAGGCAAATTACCAATCTCCTCTTTGTTTTCTCATTTCTAAAACAGAGATAATAATAGCACCTATTTCTCTGGATTATTTTGAACAGTAACAGGTAGAATACTGTGAAGTGCTTGGCACAGTGCCTGACATATACTAAGCACTCCCTACATAGTAATAATTACTGGATTTATATTGTTGCTTTAAAAAATTAAAATAAGAACTCATTATTGGACTTCCCTGATGGTCCAGTGGTTAAGAATCCCCCTGCCAATACAAAGGACACAGCTTCAGTCTCTGGGTTGGGAAGACTCCATATGTTGTAAGGCAATTAAGCCCATGCGCCACAACTACTGAAGCCCGTGTGCCCTAGAGGTCGGGGTCTGCCGCAAGAGAACCCATGGCAATGAGAAGCCTGTGCACTGCAATTAGAGAAAGCCGGTATGCAGCAACCAAGACCCAGCACAGCCAAAAATAAATAAATAAAAAATTCATGATTGAAAAAGCATGATTATTGTCTCCAAGGTATTGGAAAGAAATTGAAGGTGGTCACACAGCCAGTTATGGTGGATCCCCAGGACCAGAGCCCATTTCCTGTCTCCATCCTAATCCATGTTCTTGTTTCTGAACCTCAGTATAGCCTGTGTATGCACTGACATCAGGTGATTTTTTTACTCCCAGTCTCAGAGAAAATCTATAAGAGAGAAGCATTTTCTTGTCTCTCCATACCCCAAATAAGCTATAACCAAATTTGACTGCATTTTTGCTTTGTTATTGCAAACAACACTTCAAAATCACTCTCTATTCTAATTTTTCATTTTTTCAAACTGGTAATGTTTTCAAAGTTGCCAGAAATTGTGACAATGTGTTTCCTTGTTCTTTGCTTCCCCCCTAAAAAAAAAACCTTATATCGATAATTTTTGGTAAATCTTCAAGAACATCTGGTCTGGTGTCCAGTGGAGTGAAAGTCGCTCAGTTGTGTCTGACTCTTTGCAACCCCATAGACTACACAGTCCTTGGAATTGTCCAGGCCAGAATACTGGAGTGGGTAGCTATTCCTTTCTCCAGGGGATCTTTCCAACCCAGGAATCTAACTGGGGTCTCCTGCATTGCAGGTGGATGCTACCAGCTGAGCTACCAGGGATGCCCGAAGCCTCATTAATAGTATTAGAAATAGTAAACTGCAATTGGCTCATAAAGGATTGAGGGCACTCCATAACCAAAAACCCCCAAACTTCAGACAGAAGAACCCACTGATGCGATGTGTCTCACTGAAGTTCTCAGCAAATACATGTAACAAGATTATATGATCAATAAGTTTGTTTCTAGATAAGTACATCCTCAGTTGCCAGGAGAGATTATTTAAGAAAACTTTGTCCCCCTTCTTCCTTCTCCCTTCTTTTAATTGTTCACTTAAATAGTTTATTTTATGGGATAATATTTGATATATAAAAGGAGAAAAATGAAGAACCTATGAAATAAAATGTTCACAAAGTCTGCTGAGTTGATTTATAAAAAATAATTATTTTAAATGTTAATCCCCTTTGTACAAATTCTATAAAAATAAAATGTCAAAGAACAAGATCTATAACTGCAAGAAAAGATATATATGCTATATTTTCTTGACTTTTCCTTAATTTTTGATTTCATCTCCTTAACCCAAATTTGATCAATATTGTGGATATTTCTGTTTTAGTTTCTACCCAGCATTAGTTCCACCTTCCCTGAATGATGCTTATCCTTCAGCAGGCTAGTTCAGTCTTGCTAATATGGTAGTGTCATAATTCTAGATGAGAATGGAAATGTGCAGTGCTTCTTGAGATATTCACCTTGAACTTGCATGGCATTGCTTCTACTGCATTCTGTTGGCCCAAGCAAATCACAAGGCTAGTCCAGATTCAAGGAGTAGGGAAATAGACTGCATGTCTTTCTAGGNAAAGACTCTGATGCTGAGAGGGATTGGGGGCAGGAGGAGAAGGGGACGACCGAGGATGAGATGGCTGGATGGCATCACAGACTCGATGGACGTGTCTGAGTGAACTCCGGGAGATGGTGATGGACAGGGAAGCCTGGCGTGCTGCGATTCATGGGGTCGCAAAGAGTCGGACACGACTGAGCGACTGAACTGAACTGAACTTACCTGGTGGTAGGAAGGAACAGTGTGGTTTAGACCAGTACCTACATTTTGGTGAAAGATAGCTAATCTGAACCAATGAACTTAACTCTTTAACCTAAAAGCCAGAGACCAGATCCCCAAATTCATGGAAGAAACAGATACAGAACCTTTAGATCTAGACATCCCTCCACTGTCACACTCACTAATTTGCTAGAAAATGCATAATCAAAAAAATGAAAGGGAAGGATTGTGCCAAGCACAGTTTCAATACAGTTATTATGATCTATAATTATTTTAACTAGAAAGACCACACATTTTGCAATACTGTGAAATAGAATTCATAAATCACATATTATCTCTAGAATATATCATACTTTTTTCAAATATAGAATAAATTTACAAGTATGGACTCTGGAACCACATGGCCTGAATTTGAATCCTGTTTTTACTTCTCATGAGGCTTTAGGCAAATTACCAATCTCCTCTTTGTTTGCTCATTTCTAAAACAGAGATAATAATAGCACCTATTTCTCTGGATTATTTTGAACAGTAACAGGTAGAATACTGTGAAGTGCTTGGCACAGTGCCTGACATATACTAAGCACTCCCTACATAGTAATAATTACTGGATTTATATTGTTGCTTTAAAAAATTAAAATAAGAACTCATTATTGGACTTCCCTGATGGTCCAGTGGTTAAGAATCCCCCTGCCAATACAAAGGACACAGCTTCAGTCTCTGGGTTGGGAAGACTCCATATGTTGTAAGGCAATTAAGCCCATGCGCCACAACTACTGAAGCCCGTGTGCCCTAGAGGTCAGGGTCTGCCGCAAGAGAACCCATGGCAATGAGAAGCCTGTGCAGTGCAATTAGAGAAAGCCGGTATGCAGCAACCAAGACCCAGCACAGCCAAAAATAAATAAATAAAAAATTCATTATGAAAAAGCATGATTATTGTCTCCAAGGTATTGGAAAGAAATTGAAGGTGGTCACACAGCCAGTTATGGTGGATCCCCAGGACCAGAGCCCATTTCCTGTCTCCATCCTAATCCATGCTCTTGTTTCTGAACCTCAATATAGCCTGTGTATGCACTGACATCAGGTGATTTTTTTACTCCCAGTCTCAGAGAAAATCTATAAGAGAGAAGCATTTTCTTGTCTCTCCATACCCCAAATAAGCTATAACCAAATTTGACTGCATTTTTGCTTTGTTATTGCAAACAACACTTCAAAATCACTCTCTATTCTAATTTTTCATTTTTTCAAACTGGTAATGTTTTCAAAGTTGCCAGAAATTGTGACAATGTGTTTCCTTGTTCTTTGCTTCCCCCCTAAAAAAAAAACCTTATATCGATAATTTTTGGTAAATCTTCAAGAACATCTGGTCTGGTGTCCAGTGGAGTGAAAGTCGCTCAGTTGTGTCTGACTCTTTGCAACCCCATAGACTACACAGTCCTTGGAATTGTCCAGGCCAGAATACTGGAGTGGGTAGCTATTCCTTTCTCCAGGGGATCTTTCCAACCCAGGAATCTAACTGGGGTCTCCTGCATTGCAGGTGGATGCTACCAGCTGAGCTACCAGGGATGCCCGAAGCCTCATTAATAGTATTAGAAATAGTAAACTGCAATTGGCTCATAAAGGATTGAGGGCACTCCATAACCAAAAACCCCCAAACTTCAGACAGAAGAACCCACTGATGCGATGTGTCTCACTGAAGTTCTCAGCAAATACATGTAACAAGATTATATGATCAATAAGTTTGTTTCTAGATAAGTACATCCTCAGTTGCCAGGAGAGATTATTTAAGAAAACTTTGTCCCCCTTCTTCCTTCTCCCTTCTTTTAATTGTTCACTTAAATAGTTTATTTTATGGGATAATATTTGATATATAAAAGGAGAAAAATGAAGAACCTATGAAATAAAATGTTCACAAAGTCTGCTGAGTTGATTTATAAAAAATAATTATTTTAAATGTTAATCCCCTTTGTACAAATTCTATAAAAATAAAATGTCAAAGAACAAGATCTATAACTGCAAGAAAAGATATATATGCTATATTTTCTTGACTTTTCCTTAATTTTTGATTTCATCTCCTTAACCCAAATTTGATCAATATTGTGGATATTTCTGTTTTAGTTTCTACCCAGCATTAGTTCCACCTTCCCTGAATGATGCTTATCCTTCAGCAGGCTAGTTCAGGCTTGCTAATATGGTAGTGTCATAATTCTAGATGAGAATGGAAATGTGCAGTGCTTCTTGAGATATTCACCTTGAACTTGCATGGCATTGCTTCTACTGCATTCTGTTGGCCCAAGCAAATCACAAGGCTAGTCCAGATTCAAGGAGTAGGGAAATAGACTGCATGTCTTTCTAGGAGAAGCTAAAAGTCACATTGCGAAGAGAACTTTCACTAGAAAGAGGTAAACCATTGGGGACCTTTTTGCAATAAATAACTCACAATCATGGAGGGAGTTGTTTGAGAATCCTCTGAATCATATATATCTTCCTCTGGAATCCACCAGGTGCCATCCACTGGCATGGTAGTGCTTCTTAGATACACTGAAGGGGCAGAGCCAATAAACCTTTCTAACAGAGACAGGCCTAGCAGGTAAGTTCACAAAAGCAAACTCATATAGAGTGAATATGTAATTTAAATTCTATTTACCAAAAAACACTTACTAGTATTAGGGATCATCAACAATGACTCTAGTATCATCTTCCTTCATTCACTCCATCAATGGAGAAAAATATTGTAAAAAAATGATGATTAAGTGTTCATTCTCTATAAACCTATAAACTCTATAAACCTAACAGATAACAAATTCATTTTACATTACTGAAAAAGATAATACTTAGATATTTAAATTAACAAAAGAAAGATTGTTCATAATTTCTTCACCTCTACTTTCAAATAATACCCTGGTTACATGGGTATCATGTAGGACTCATGGGTCTCCATTATTATTTGTTTTGCTCCCGGAAAATCATCTGATGTATTTCAGCGCTTATTTGTTGTGACTTTGTTGGTCCTTTCCCACTTCTAGTTCCTTCGATAGTTTCTTGTCTATTGTTTTTCACCCCATTCTTTTCTAACATCTAGAGAAATAATCATAGGTTTGCTAATCTCTCTGCCTGATAAACTGATTTGTTCACCAACATCATCTACAATGCCATGGTTAATCCTAGGAAAATACTCATAGGTTAAAAAGCCAGGGGAAGTAAGTTTTGTGTGAAATATAGTACGTAAAACAAAGGCATTTATAAAATATGAAACAGTTTATGAACTGGTGAATTTTAGCATCAACACTGATTTTTATTGGATGCTATTGTTGTTGAAGATAAGTGGCTTCTCTTCAGAGCTGTTTCTTCTCTTGTTGATCTGACCCTTGGTGAAGAGATCATCTGGTGTTTGTGCTGTGCAAGTTGGCTGCTGCTTCAAGGAAAGTCATGTTGTGCTTTGATAGTCTTTCCTTTTGCTATAAAATAAAAACTGATGTGGAAGAAAATATATGAGATGGTTTTACTGCAGCCGACAAGGGGAATGATGCATGAAGGAAATAGGTAAATGCTTTAAAGCCATTAAAAAATCATATTTCTTTGCTTTCTTTATCCTGAAAAAAATTGATTAAACATTTCTTAAAGATATAGGAGGAAAAACCCATCTATATGCCATGTTTTTACAACCTTATATTTTTTTGTTTCTTTACTTTATAGTACATTGAGAACCTTAAAATTGAAATGTCTCAAGTTGTAAGAAGCCTTGCTTGTCTTTGAAATCAGAATTGCTGTTCTTTGTTTTTACTACCATCTATCAAAATGCAACCCATCCTTTACACACCAGCTCAAATCATCTCTCTATAAAGCCATCTTTGTTCTTTTTAGCTGGAAATAATTTCTCTCCTCTGTGAGCCCATATTTTTGATCTAAGCATTTTATTTCTTTATACTAGGTCTTAGGCTGCATGAGAGCAAGGGTCTTGTCTCATTCTTCAATTATTTATTTAGAAATTAAAAAAATAAATTGTCTTTCAATGGGGGTCTATGATTGCTCCATTTCATGGGCAACGTCTTTTTAAAAACTGTATTATTCTCTGGCTCTGTCCTTCTCTCTGTCTCTCTCTCCTTTGTCTTGGGGTTAACTGGAACTAAAATTATGGCAAAATGATTTACATGCTGTGAGGCCAACAGTTCTGAGCTTCGAGTAATTTTCAGATTAGAACATGAAATTAAGTGTAAGTCAGTCTTTGCAGAACTGGATTAGATGATCTATCTATTTTCAAAGATTTCCATTACCATAACCTCTCTAGCACCAGTCTAATTTAGTGTGAAAGCTCAAGAGGGCTCTGCTTAACTAAAAACCACTCCTCTGGTCATACTCTGGGCTACACAATGTGGTTAGTGACGTACTTGCTTCGGGGGCAGAAAAACAGTAAAATATCAGGAAAAAAAAACTTGCAGAATTTTCTAGAAAGAAAAAGTTTACTTACAAAGAAGACCATCAGAAAATAGACATCTCAATGGGAATATAAAAAGATAAAAGACTTATTTGATATATAACAGCATACCGACCAGATATTATAGTGTAACAAAGCTATTGAGATAAATGGATGCTCCCAGGCTTTTATCTCCTATACATTCTTCCTCAGAGAGATACTGAAAAATGTATCTTCAATAAAGTAAGTGAGAAAATTGAGAAAAAAGTATTGCAATGCTTTGATTAAAAATTAAAATTAATTTAAACAGTCTTGGGGAAAAGGGTCTGTGTAGAGTCGATTTTTGCTGGTTTCAGATCTGTTCCAAACAAAACAAATGGTGGTAGAAATTTAGCAATTTTTCCTATAGTTCAGTTCAGTCGCTCAGTTGTGTCTGACTCTTTGTGACCCCATGAATTGTAGCACGCCAGGCCTCCCTGTCCATCACCAACTCCCAGAGTTCACTCAGACTCATGTCCATTGAGTCAGTGATGCCATCCAGCCATCTTATCCTCTGCCATCCCCTTCTCCTCCTACCCATAATCCCTCCCAGCATCAGAGTCTTTTCCAATGAGTCAACTCTTCGCATGAGGTGGCCAACATATTTTAGCTTTAGCATCAGTCCTTCCAAAGAACACCCAAGACTGATCTCCTTTAGGATGGACTAGTTGGATCTCCTTGCAGTCCAAGGGACTCTCAAGAGCTTCTCCAACACCACAGTTCAAAAGCATCAGTTCTTCAGCACTCAGCTTTCTTCGCAGTCCAAATCTCACATCCATACATGACCACAGGAAAAACCATAGCCTTGACTAGATGGACCTTTGTTGGCAAAGTAATGTCTCTGCTTTTGAATATGCTATCTAGGTTGGTCATACCTTTCCTTCCAAGGAGTAAGCATCTTTTAATTTCATGGCTGCAATCACCATCTGCAGTGATTTTGGAGCCCCCCAAAAATAAAGTCTGACACTGTTTCCCCATCTATTTTCCACGAAGTGATGGGACCAGATGCCATGATCTTAGTTTTCTGAATGTTGAGCTTTGAGCCAACTTTTTCACTCTCCTCTTTCATTTTCATCAAGAGGCTTTTGAGTTCCTCTTCACTTTCTGCCATAAGGGTGGTGTCATCTGCATATCTGAGGTCACTGATATTTCTCCCAGCGATCTTGATTCCAGCTTGTGCTTCTTCCAGCCCAGCGTTTCTCATGATGTACTCTGCATAGAAGTTAAATAAGCAGGGTGACAATATACAGCCTTGACAAATTCAATGCAATTAGATAATTAAAAATGAGGCTAGAAATCCTAGGAAAGTCAATTCATAATGGTCAAGAGTCACCACACACTTCTCATACCTTTTAGCAGGATGCACTCCGAGATCAAAAGATGGCATATTAGACCAAGATGGGATCCTAGAAATCCTTTTATATTTTATCATTTGTTCTTTTAAAAAATATCTTATGTGGAAGAAATGTCAACTGCTCTGAATAAAATTCTGTGAATTTTGTTTCACAACCAGAAATTGATTACATGAAGAACCAAGTGGTTTGTTACACAGTACTGCTGGAGGGGCTAAGCGAAGGTTGCGCAAGTCACTGTTTTGTCCATTTTTTTATTCTGTCTTGTGTAAGATTGGGGTTGCCTTGTTCACGAGAGGTTCCCTATACAACAGGATCCCATCTGAGTGGTCTGAGCATCAGGGCTGTCTTTTAATTTCAAGTTGTACTTGCTTGGGCTGTGGGATTACTGTGAGTAGTCTGCCAGTGCCAAGGACTTGGCTTTTGGGAAAGTCTGGAACTGGAGATATTCCCCCTCTTCTCTCAGCCTCTTGGCTGAGTCAGAATCTTGTTTCCTGCACAAGAAATGAAGTGCTAGCCAACATCCACATCCAGACAGCTTGAGATCTGAAGGTGACTGTATGATCTGTGAAAAGACTGTGTGTGCTGATCTGCAAATTGGAAATAATTACTCTTGACAGAGGAAGGCTTTGAAGTTGCTGTGTGAAGTCAGTGAAAAGTATTATGAAGCCCACACATGAAAGGTGTATTTTCTTATTAGGTCTGCTGCTCACAGAGGGATAATTGTAACACATCATTCATCTCTTTCCCTGTGAAAACATACTGTGTGTTCTGTGCTATACTTGGAATGTGTCGTCTTCCTAGGCCACCAAATTTCACAGAATGTTAAGTAAATATAGCTTTTATGAGCACAGAACTGCCTCGACTCAAAAGTTAGACTTGTTAAAATGAATTAGCTTTTTTATAAAACTAGCATAATTTAACCCCAGAGAGCACTGGGAGTAAATTGAATGTAGAAGCTGATGTTCAGCAAGTGACAGCTGACATGGTGAAAAATGAAGCAGAAGCCAAGACCCAGAAGCTCCCCTAGACATGGAAAGGGTTCTGGGGCAAAACAGTCCTACAGTTTGGTTTCTGGATGTCAAAAACCTGCCCTTTTCTGGAAAGGATCATAAAATTCAGAATTTGGTGTACCTGTGGTCTGGATGAGATAGGGGACAAAGTCCTGATTTGTGCTTGGGGTAGTACATTTGATATGGAAGCAGTATCTGATCTTCTAATCTCAAAAACTGGTTTAAAACCTTGAGACTCCTTGAGGAATGCAGTCTTAGTTCCCTTGCTGCAGGAGAGGCAGCCTGAAGGTCCCTTGCTGCAGCCAATCAGTCATGTCTGTATGTGTTCTTTTTCCTAAGGACACAGGGAATCACGCTTGAGTTCCAGGTACCAGCTTATCCATCTACCTTCCCCAATATGTGTGCATTCTACCCTCTTTTGGGGGAGCTGGCATGCTGCATGGCTTGTGGGATCTCAGTTCCCCCACCAGTACTGAAAGCCCTTAATTCAAACACTAGGCCACCAGGGAACTCACTCTTATGCAATTTATTTGTAGTACAGTAAGTCCCCTATATATGAGCTTCATCCCGAGAGTGTGTTTGAAAGTCCAATTTTTTCCTAAGTTCCTCCAAAGTTAATCTAGGTACCCAACTAACACAGTCGTCTATATAGTACTGTACTGTAATAGATTTATAATACTTTTCACACAAACAATACATAAAAGCAAACACAAAAATAAAGAAAACATTTTTAATCTTATAATACAGTACCTTGAAAAGTATCATAGTACAGTACAACAGCTGGCATACAGGGGCTGGCTTTGAGTGAACAGGCAAGAAAAGTTACTGACTGGAGGACAGAGAGGCAGTGGGAGATGGTGGAGCTGAAGGATCGTCAGCAATAGGAGATGGAGGGCAAGGTGCAATTTCACTCAAGCCTGACATTGATGGAACATACATTCACATCTTTGAAAATTCACAACTTGGAGGCTCACGGGTAGGGTAAGTACTAAATTAGATATAGATATTGACCTTACACTAGAAAACCTTTTATTGTTTTCAGATTGTTTCAGATGTACAATTCTTGTTCCTATAATGGGATTGTTCACTTTTTTGATGGCAAAGTTCATTCTGTATTAAAAAGAATTTTTTTGTGTGACTTCTTCGTATACCTGGCACATGGTAGGTATTCAGTAGATTGGAAGTCCCTAATTTATTATCCAAGTTGAAACAGTTTTGAGAGTAAAAGTGGATGCAATTGGTTGCTGTGCTGAGACAACAGGTGCAAATTTGGACATAAAGTCAGTTTATCAATCTATATTTTAAAGTGAAACTAACTTTTCCAGTGATTTCTTACACATGATTCTTGACTTTTATACATTTTCTCATCTCAGGAAACTTCCCACTGAGTCTTGAACAACTTTCCCTTAACCGCCTTTTTACTGAGATTGTGCTTTCTAAAACCATATAGGTGCCTCATGACTTGTTCCCTTTTATGAGCCATTGCATTCTTTCATACTCCTTCCATTTGTGTAGCAGTATAATTTGGCATTGTTACTCCCTAACTAAACTCTCAAAGATGGACTCCCCAAGAAGTCATTCTATCCAAGATGTTTCAAATAACACTCTTGTTTCTGGATTTGAGTTATTAAGACAACAATCTGTGTCTTTAGTAGGTTTATAATTTGGGGTAGGAGAAAATAGTTTCTGTTTATGGGATCTGGCTCCTTACTCCTTGTCTCTTATTATCACAAAGTAGTACATTCTTCCAAAGCTTGTTCTGTGAAATATTACGTCTTCAGTGTGTTATTAACATTACATGAGAAAAGCTTTATTTGATCAATTTAGTTTGAGAAATGCTGTATCAAAGAGACAGCTTCCCTGGAGGCTTAGATGGTAAAGAATCTGCTTGCAGTGCAGGAGACCTGGGTTTGATTCCTGGGTCAGGAAGATCCCCAAGAAGGGAATGCCAACCCACTCCATTATTCTTGCCTGGATAATTCTATGGACAGAGAAGCCTGGACGTCTATAGTCCATGGGGTTGCAAAGACTTGCAGCTATGAACATTTAATTTCGTTTCATGTTAAAGAGATTTCTTTAGTGCAACAGTTTTTAATCTTTAATTAGATAATGTGTTTTACTGATTTCCGAAGAGATCTACAGCAAGCACTTTTGAACCATGGAATTCACATTTCATCTTCTCTTTTGACCCTTCACCTTGACCCCAAACTAAAGAGCACCAGCCATGTCTAATTTTTCAGAGCATGTACTTTGCAAAAATCTAGATTAGTATAATGTGTTGCCTTTCAAGATTGAAATAGACTTCATTACAAGAGAATTCTGCAAGGTAGGGCATCCCTGATCACAACTACAAAGCCAGAAGTCTTACACTACTTTGATATCTACAACTGGAGACTAAATAAGGATAATAAAATGAGTTGTTGGGAGTGAATAAGCCCAGACTTTGTAGCAAGAAATGTTTTACCTCATGTGTTTATGTATAACAGCCTTTAAAGGATTCTTAATGGTTTCAGAAATAACCCCCCATTCCCTTTTCTAAAAATCTAGTGACATCGTTATCTATTGTATTAATAGCTGAAACACAGTTTCCATTCTGGTCTCATCTTTATTCTGTTATATATGTCTCATGTCAGTTTTCTCCTTTAGGACTATTATTATAAAGCCAGTCTTTGATTATGCATTTACTCAAAGTGCAGTCTTTAAGTATCAAGCAAGTCCTTATTAACAGCATTTTACAAAAGGATATACTTTCTTTTAAGATGCTCAGCAAGCTACTGGCTGCTTATTTATTTGCATTATATACAAAGAAAACTTTCTGATGTTATAGTTTTCCGTTCTGTTTATGTGCTGTTTTTCAGGGGAGGGTTATTTTAAATTTGCTTTGGCAAATTCTGCTTGTACTCTGAATCAAAAAGAGACCCCTTTTGCCTCTGTATAAAATCACTGATAGCATGAGATTAAAATTTCCCTGACATTAGTAACAGTTCTTTAGTGTTTTTAAACACTAAAGATTAACAAACCTGTGATCTCAACACTAGAGATTAACAAACCTGTAATGAAATCCTTGGATGTGTTATGAAATGCCTGTGCAAAGCACAGGAGTAAAGATAAATAAGACATTTTGGGTCCAATATTGTGTAACCATGGCTACATAATGTTTGTTTTTCAGATAGTTTTGCCAGGTCCTGTAAGAAAAAGAAATGGACACATGATGAAAATTTATAGACGAAATAAAAACAATGTGATGTGGAAACATTAAACCCAGCAACCTACACCGTGGTTTAAATTTTGTGTTATATGGTCTCTCTCACTTGTTTGCTTTTGGCTGTGCTGGGTCTCC
>SJYX01005816.1:17376-52456 GCA_006410675.1 Oreotragus oreotragus | reverse complement strand
TTCATGGGGTCGCAAAGAGTCGGACACGACTGAGCGACTGAACTGACTGAACTGAAGCACTAGAGACACAATAGTGACACAATCATTGTTCTTCTAGACCTCACACTCTAGGAGAGGAGAGAGAACAAATAGACAGGGTTCTTGATGAAGGCAGCCTAATATTTCAAATAAAATGTCCCACTGAATTTAGTTAAAGCATCTGTACACATAAAAAATCTACTAGAAGGTATTAGAGTGCTAATAAGACAGTGAAGAATTATGGGGTCAAGAGGAGGAGAGCAGTACTTGCCCCCTCAAGTACTCTCTCCTGGATGGGGGCACAACTGTCAACTTGACTGGGTGGTGGAGACTTTTAGGAGTGTCATGGGCTAGGGCACAGTGACTAGACTGAGAAGACTTTAACACCATTAACAATCTTGACCTATAAACATACTTAACAACAGTGCTTCTCTCCACCTGCAGAATATGCATTTTTTACAAGCACATGTGGAAGAGTTACAAAAATTGATCACATGTTGGGTCAGAAAGTAACACTCAATACATTTGAAAGGATTGAAGGCATGCAAAAATATGGCATTTTACCATAATGCATTTATCTTAGAAATTCATAGCAAAAAAGTAACTATTAATATAATATCACAATATGCTTTGAAAGACTTCCCTGGTGGCTCAGAGGTTAAAGCGTCTGCCTCCAATGCAGGAGACCTGGGTTCAATCCCTGGGTTGGGAAGATCCCTTGGAGAAGGAAATGGCAACCCACTCCAGTATTCTTGCCTGGAGAATCCCATGGACGGAGGAGCCTGGTAGGCTACAGTCCACGGGGTCGCAAAGAGTTGGACACGACTGAGCGACTTCACCTCACCTCATGCTTTGAAATAAAAGATGCATGTATAAATAATCCATGCATTAAAGAAAAACAGTGGGAATTAGAAATACTTTGACTCAAATGATAATGAAACTACTTTATATAAAAATTTCTGGTATAGCAGTAAAACTGGAATTAAAAGAAAAATTTTAGCCTCAACTGCATATATTGGAAGCTTTAAAATCATGCTTTGAAATAAAAGATGCATGTATAAATAATCCATGCATTAAAGAAAAACAGTGGGAATTAGAAATACTTTGACTCAAATGATAATGAAACTACTTTATATAAAAATCTCTGATATAGCAGTAAAACTGGAATTAAAAGAAAATTTTTAGCCTCAACTGCATATATTGGAAGCTTTAAAAAAACTGGAAAAAAATCAGTAAGCATTTGGTCTGTGGCAAGAATACAAAGAATAGAAAGAAGAAAGTCAGATTTAGAAGCAGAAATTGTGGCTATAGAAAACATATAAATAATAGAGAGCATCAACTATAGTTAAGAAATTATAAGACTTGATAAAAACAATTAAAGAATGCAAAACTCACCTTTAGAATGCCAAGGAACCCCTTGCTACAGATTCTGCCCNAAAGAAGAAAGTCAGATTTAGAAGCAGAAATTGTGGCTATAGAAAACATATCAATAATAGAGAGCATCAACTATAGTTAAGAAATTATAAGACTTGATAAAAACAATTAAAGAATGCAAAACTCACCTTTAGAATGCCAAGGAACCCCTTGCTACAGATTCTGCCCACAGTCAAATGATAAGAGGATATTACAAATAACTTAGTGACAACATATTTTGATGAAATGGATAACCTGGAGAAGTATCAGTCGCTCAGTCGTGTCCAACTCTTTGTGACCCCATGGACTGTAGCCCACCAGGCTCTTCTTTCCATGAGATTCTCCAGGCAAGAATACTGGAGTGGGTTGCCATTTCCTTCTCCGAATCTAGAAAAAACAGTTTACAAAAAGTAATTATAAGAAGAAATAGAAAAGCTGCATACGGCTGTATTTATTGAAGTAATCAAATTTGTACCCAAAAGCTGCCTTCAAAGAAAACCCTAGGTCATTGACAATACGGCCCCCTTGACCAAACTTTCTTCAGGCCCCTTTTGTCAACTAGACCTCAGTCTCTAGATAGACTTGTTCTTTGTGTCTTTGCATCACCTGGTTTTTAGCAAAAATCTTGCTCAGTCAGTTTAGGTTGAAGCCTCATCCTTCCTTCACCCTTGGGTCTGATCACCTGGCCTACCTTCAGCAAGAATCCTGCTAAGTCAGTCTGGCAAGAATTCCCCTGAGCTTTGATACCACCTCAGTAATTTTTTATCCACTGACACCCACCAAGCGCCTTGTTTATAAATCCCTACTTGTCCAGGCTGTGTTCAGATTTGAGTCAAGTTATATACTGAGGTATCTTCTCCCCTATCGCAATAGTTCATGGACAAAATCTGCTTTCACTGTTATTTTATGATAACTTCTAGATGGCTTTGACTTTCTTTAATACCACGAATGGCTTGCTTTTGTGAGAGCTTTATTTTTTCTCCTTTGGCTCTCATGCCCCTCAAATCTTTATGAAAGCCAATATTAATCTACCCTTAATATTCTTTCAAGAAAGTGGGGTGACATACTTTTTAGCACTGGTTAGGAAAATTAGAAGTCTCACTTTTGATTTTTCCTGAAACCTTAATAGAGGCTCCAAACTGTAGAAAATAGCCTTTTCAATTTAGGTCTCTTAATTTTACCATAACTGTAGACTTAATCCTCAGCATAACCCAATGAGAGTTACTATCTTTTTAAAATTAGATGAGGAAATGATGACTGAGAGTAGTTAAGTCATTGTTTTGCCACAGAATTATTGAAGCCAGCTTGTAAAATGTAGGTCATTCTGAAACAACACAACCTTTTCCCTCTTGGTCCTATTGCATCTTATTTTGCAAGTCAAGGTTGAATGATACAAACACAATGAAAGAAAACAGCAAAACCCTCAAGCATTGTGCTTCATTGGGAGGTAGACATGGGCCTTATTGGAAGACCTTGGGTTCTTCCACTTGTTACTTATGACCTTGATTGATTTACTTCACTTCTTTGTGCCTTACATTTTTAAATCTGATGAGATGCTTATTATAATACCTACCACATAAGAATATTATGGTGAGAGTCAAATCTAATTATATATGAAAGCATTTATATAATTACCACCTGATGCTTAATAGGTACTTTAGACTTTTCTGATCAGAATGAGATGACTCAACATAGTAGACAGATCTAAGCTTAGAATATTTCCTCATACTGTGTTTTATCCACTTATAAAAAGACTGAGTGCTATTTTCTAAGATATAGGTATTTCTTGCTCTTTTAAAATAATCTCTTAAACCTGATCTGACTCCCAAGGAAAGTTCATCTCCTTTTTAATTTTGACATTACTATGGGCACTAGATGCTAATGTGATAAGTGTCTTTGAAGTAAATATTTCAAATAGGATTTTATTGCTTTAATAAACAGTTTTCCCTCTTCTCTGCTTACTCATTGTGATCAGCAATGCAAGAAAACACCTAGATCGAATTGTCAAGTCTCATCCATCATAAAAAATGAAGTCAGAAATCTGAATAAGAATCTCCAGGCACTTCCAGTAAATCAATTGTTTCTTTAATATTACCTCTGTGCTATTTTCTTTTCTAAGATCTTCCAAATTTAATGCATACATGCTCCCCCCAAATGACAAGAATATAATGAACTTTACTGGATTCAGGATGAGGTAGGAAGCCATTGTTCTATTCATGCATAATGGTATTCAAAGTGTTCATGGGTACAAGGCATTAAAAATGAAATAACTCTAGCTGATGATTAATGACAGCAAAAGAGACACAGATGTATAGAGCAGTTTTTTGGACTCTGTGGGAGAGGGAGAGGGTGGGATGATTTGGGAGAATGGCATTGAAACATGTATAATATCATATAAGAAATGAATCGCCAGTCCAGGTTCGATGCAGGATACAGGATGCTTGGGGCTGGTGCACTGGGGAGGTATGGGGAGGGTGATGGGAGGGGGGTTCAGGATTGGGAACACATGTACACTCGTGGCGGATTCATGTTGATGTATGGCAAAACCAATACAATATTGTAAAGTAATTAGCCTCCCAATTAAAATAAATAAATTTAAACTTTAAAAAAGTGAAACATAAATGAGTTTCTAAATATTATAGTTCAGTTCAGTATCATATATTCAAATTATGAAGTTACTAGAACCAAAAGAGATTGATTAAAATGTTAGCCTCTTGAAAAGTGACCAGATACTGAAGGAGCAATAAATACCAGTCATTGCACTCATAAAGGGATTGTGGTGATCAGTTAGTGAATGACCACAGAGCCTTTCATGATCTTGTAATAAAAGGCATAAATCAACATTATGATCAGGTCTTAAAGCCACAATATCTCATAAGACTATCTAATGGGCATATTTATTAGCGGCCTAAAGTAGTTGATAGCATTCGTGAATGTTTTAGTCATGTTTCAGCACCCAGGCCTACAATATCATATCCCAACAACTTACCACAATTAAGCAAATGGAAAGTCTCTCACTTTAAAAACTGGTCTATTAGTAGCTCCTAATATTTATTACACAAGTATATGCATTACCATATCCTACAACTAATAAAGATGGTTTTAATGTTTCCAACCACATTTTCAATATTCACCAAGGTAATCAATTTGTCCAATTTTAAGCAGCACAGCTCCATAAATGAGATACTTGGCATGGAACCTGATTTAAAATGCATTCTTTTCTCAAGTGATTGAACAGTTGTAATGAAAATTTATAATTTGTAGTAAATTATAGAAGGAAGTGAATTGAATTTCTCTATCAAAATTACTCACAGATCAAAATCTTTTGTGCTCTAACACACATAAACTGGCAGACAAATGCAATTACATTAGATATGCTATCATCCAGAACGCCTGAAGAATGCTATTTATCCAATCTTATCAATTTAAACTTAGTCTACTGACATATCTGAGTACAAATATCAGGCCATGACCATCACATTAATACCAGGAGGCCATCCCAAATGCCATTTCTGGAAATCAATGAAGAGATTTTTATTGAGTCCAGGCTATTTCACTTGAAGGTAATTGTCAGAATCAATCTGTGTCTTAGATTTCTAACTTAATTTGTAACCTGATTTATACCTACAAGGCTTGCAGATTAGACAACTGATTAAGAAGCATTGATTTATCCTCAGAAAAACAGACTTTCCAAATAAATCACATTATTACTTTTCATAAAAATTAACACAAACTATTTCCAAAACATAAAAATTATTCAGTAGAAGTAATAAAGGAGAGCTTTTGTGAAAAGCAATTTTGATGATGATATTCTTATGACAATTTTGTGACACTTACAAAATCTTCACCTTATCAGAATACACAGGTTGTAAATTTAAACTAAAAGACTTCGCTATTATATGTAAGGTTCAGATTATACAAAGAAAGACATTACTCATGGAACTGCATGCTAGTTTATCTTTGAAATTCTCGCTAATGTAAATAAAGTTAATTGTCTTCTAAAAGAAAATTTATGGCTCATTTCAAGACTGTGTGTAGTCATTATAAACTTGATTATAAGCTGATCTTTCTTGAACTAAAGACTCTCATGTGTTCTTCCCCAGAATATGGGAACCAATTTCTGTACTCAACTTAAAAACTAGGAGCCTGAACTTGGAAGCTATGGAATAAAAAAAACCTTGAAGACCTCAGATCATAGGTTTCTTATTAACTTTGATTTAGCACTGTACATTTTAAATTGAATATAATTTTGTAATTAGCCACAAGTTGATTTTATTTGCTTTTATCATGCAAAGGTATCACTAGAATTAATATAATTTTTTAAAAAATTATAGTGAAAGTGGCATTCTACATCAGTATGAAATTATAAAGGAATAGCTACAACTCTTTAAAAATACTATTTTGAAGTCTCTCAGTTCAGTGAGGTGCCCACCACTAATACTCACAGCAGCAGATGAGTGGCAGGCATCCTTCCAGTCCTCTGCCTGCTAGCTGCGTGCTTTAGACTCACACTATTCATCATTTGTGATGTTTATCCCACCCCTTTGTTTAACGACACCTCTCCTATGGTTTCTGTTTCTTCCCTAGAACCAGAATGCAGAGTGCTTCATCTCACACATCTCCCCTATTACCCTCACTGCCATGGTTCCTTTTCCCATACTTATATTCTACATATTTATCAATCCAACCATCCAGCACTCCTAGAATAAATCAAACTCACTGTCTCTGAATGATGGGCTTAGACCCACTGCTGTCATGTGACACTGGTTAAGTCACCGCAGCAGACATTTCAAATATCTCTTCAAGACCCCGTCTCACTGTAACCCACCCTGCTCTCAAGATAAAACTTTGGTTGCCATTGCACAGAGACACTGAGGCTAGCAAACATGAAATCCCTCAGGTGCTGGCCCACCTTATCTCCTTTCTACAAATCTCTGAGAGAAAGCTGGCCTTGACACTGTTCAAGGTTAATTGCACTGTACACACTCTTGAGATGATCCCTTCCGATCTGCTCAACTCTACTGCATAGGTTATTCTACCCTTTATGTACCCTCCCTGCTTCTTGCTCTTTCTCCACAAACACAATCAAGTAGAAGCATCCTGTTTAAACCCTTTCCCACCTACCATGAACCACTCACATCTCTTGACAACTATATTCTTTGAAAGGATACAGTTATGTACAGTCACCATTCGCTATACACCCACATCTTCACCTACAATTGTTTTCAATTCATTTAAGCCATTTTTTGCTTTGGCAAGGGTGAAAAATGACTATAATCTCTTCATCAAATACATGGAATCTTTCATTGAGCATCCTGCTTGTCCTCTTTATGAATATTAACATTGTAGAAGACTCCTTTCCACTTGGGAGTATTTCTTGCACCTTGAAACATCACTGTCTCCTGGCTCTTCATTTCCCTTTTTGACAATTCTCTTCTCTAGGCTTTTGTTATCTTCCTCAGTCCTAAGTGTTAGTGGGGCATCAGAGGTTTATCTCTGGTTCTCTTTTTGTCCTTTTTGGGTAATATCATTAATTTATATGCCTTCATTTACCATTTACATGGCTCCCAGATTTACCCTCTCATTATTCACCAAATATTTACTGAGAATCTTCTATGCCCCAGGCTTTCTGCTGGAGGTTAGGTTATATTGCTGTCATCTGGTTCTTCCAAAGCATCTCAAATGCAGTATCTCAAAAATAATATTTTGTACTAACCAACACTTAGCTCGATATTTCTTTTCTTGGGTATCGATACTACCCAGTCTTCCTGGCCAAAAACAGAATTATCCTACTTCTTTCTTTCTCATGTCTGACAATCAATAACTAGTTGATTTAGTCCCCTTTATGTTTGTAATCTGTCATTTCTTCACTCCTGCAGCCCCTTGTTATTTTTCATATTGTTCCTGAAACTCGCTGTGTCTACTTTCACAAGCTTCTAAGCATCCTCCACAATACTATTTTTTTTAAAGTCAACCTAATCTGATGCTGGGAGGGATTTAGGGCAGGAGGAGAAGGGGACAACAGAGGATGAGATGGCTGGATGGCATCACTGACTCGATAGACGTGAGTCTGAGTGAACTCCAGGAGTTGGTGATGGACAGGGAGGCCTGGCATGCAGCGATTCATGGGGTCACAAAGAGTCAGACACGACTGAGTGACTGAACTGAACTGAACTGAATATGCTGCTTACTGATCATATTACTTAATGAAGGCCTCAGAGAAACATTAACTCCATTGGTATAATATAGAACACATTTCATCGCTAAACCTAGGAAATGACAGCTATGCTTTGTCACTGCTTACTGTGTGCCTGACAGTGTGCTAAGCACTAAAAGCATCTTATATTATTTATTGCCGAAAATCTGCAGGGAAGAAGACAGAACTGCTGTGATGGTAGATTCTATGTGTCAACTTGACTGGGCCACAGGATGCCCACACACCTGGTTAGACATTTTTTCTGGGTTCTGGCTGCACAGGTGTTCTAGAAGAGAATAGCATCTGAATCTGTAGCCTGAGTAAAGCAGATTGCCTTCCACACTGTGGGTAAGAATTACCCAATCCAATAGGGACCTGAATAGTACAAAAAGACCAAGTAGGAAAAATTCTTCCTCCATCACTGATGGCTGAGACACTGGTCTTCTTTTGCCCTCAGACCGGGACTCACATCATCACACACAGTGCTGATGAGCACTCCTGGTTTTCAGGCCTTTGGACTGGGAGTGCCTGTATACCACTGGCTGCCCTGGGTCTCTAGCTTTCAGATGGCAGAGGATGGATCTTCTCAGCTTCCATAACTGCATGAGCCAATTCTTCATAATCAATCAATCCCCTATTGGTTCAGTATCTCAAGAACCCTGGTCAATACAATTGTCATCCCCATTTTAAAGATAATGAAACTTGAAACAACCAGAGGAATCAAATAACTGCCTCAAGTTACAGCTACTAAGCGACAGGGATGGAGTCACTCAAATCTACTGTCTCCCAGGCCTATGTTCTTCACTACAGTGCTCGACTACCTCCCTCCTTGTTCCAAGGTCCCTCCCTTTATAGTAGTCTCCACTCTAGCAGTGCTAACCCTTTTACAAGACCCCAACATGCTTGTCCAGGGCTCCATACAAAACATCTTTTCTTACTTTGACACTAAGTCATCTTGAACATTTGGCACAAATATCATAGCCTTTGTGGTTTTAAAATGTGCTCTGAAAGCAATTCCCAAAGAGCGATTGTTAAAATGCCACTAACCAGGACAGGCATTGTTATAATTTTATTACCTCCTGAGATACATGATATTTGGGGACCACTCTTGTTTGGTACAAATAGAGAAAGGACTATTTGAATGAGCCTCAGTAATTTGTACTTACATCTCATAAAGTAGGTAATAGTTGTGGTAGGCAGTCTTGGAGCTGGTAAGATGACAGGTAAACAGCCTTCCGAATCAACACATATACATTTATACACTCACCAAGCTAAGAAAGAAGTAACCTTGGGTGCAGGGTGTTCAAGTAAAAGAACAATGACTTTGGCATTAGAATGATCAGGATTTGAAACTATTTCTACCACTTACTGCTGCTGCTGCTGCTAAGTTGCTTCAGTCGTGTCCTACTCTGTGCGATCCCGTAGATGGCAGCCCACCAGGCTCCCCCATCCCTGGGATTCTCCAGGCAAGAACACTGGAGTGGGTTGCCATTTCCTTCTCCAATGCATGAAAGTGAAAAGTGAAAGGGAAATCACTCAGTCGTGTCTGACTCTTAGTGACCCCATGGACTGCAGCCCACCAGGCTCCTCTGCCCATGGGATTTTCCAAGCAAGAGTACTGGCATGGGGTACCGTTGCCTTCTCTGCTACCACTTACTAGATGTGTATATACCCTAGAATATGATATGTAACCCTCTGAGCCTTTCTACGACTTACTAGATATGTAGGTGCCCTAGAATACATTTAACGCTCTGAGCCTTAGCTTCCCTACTTTTAAAATAGAAGTAAAATAACTAGATGAAAGGGCTTTTGTCAGGATTAAATGAGAAAATGCTTATAAACATCTAAACATGGCTTCTCCAGGAGATAAACGTTAGCCGCCTTCCAGTCCACATTTCTTCCCTTTCCTTCAGTGCTCCCACTCAGAAACATCAGACTTAGCTACACTGTACACTCTAATGAGGTTTCACTTGGACCAACTGAAATATGTGGCACATTCGTTATTTACGAATGCAAATAGTAGCTGACCAATCCAGACCACTACTTTTAGGTACCAGAGATAGCAGGAAATTGAGGGGATCATTTGAATAAACAGGGTAGATCTTCTATGAAAAGCTGCCAGAATTAAATATCACAATTGATTTACTCATGATCAATTAATAACTGCATTGATACAGAGGAAAAACCTCCTGCTTAACAAAAGCATTTACATTAACCCAGATACACTTTTAGCAAGAAACAACAGAGGGGACTAGAAAGACATTTGTGAGTGATATTTAAGCCATTCATAAAGTATTCTACACAGAGCCCTGTGGAGGCTGCCTACAAGCAAAGGTAACAGAGCTGTCCTCTATGAAGGTACAGCATGTAAATAAATAAGAAAAACCCAGAGAAGTCCTTGGTGGTCCAGGGGTTAGGACTCCACACTTTCACTGCTGAGGGCCTGGATTCAAACCCTGGTCAGGCAACTAAGATCCCACAAGCCAGGTGGCTCAGCTAAATAAATAAATAAGAAAAAAGCCAGTGCCTGACCTAGAGCACAAGACAGGGACAGAGAATGACAGAGAGGGAGACAAAGAGAGAGACTGACTTCACAGCTCTGCCTCCGAACTTGATAGCAATCAATGTGGTAACAACTGGGAGGACTTCTGGCAGAAGCGGTGGAATCTCCAGGAGCTGGGAAACATTAAGTTGAGACTAGTATGACTGTGGCAGCTGCGAGCCCCACACAATTAGAATGTTGGCAAGTCAAACGCAAAACAGAGCCAGGAATAATACCAAGTGGCAGCGGGGCTTCCAAATCTGACCGTTCCTCCACATGCTTTAAACATGTGTTTAGTCCAGCAGGGGTCATGGTGACAGCTGAAAAGCCCTTCAGAAACTATCAGAGACAGCGTCTGTGAAAACCTTTTGGCACTTTCATGTGCCAATAAGGGTATTTTCCTCTCATATGAGCATGAAATGTGCCTGAGAATGCAGCATATAAAACCAGAGGGTGAGAGTCATGACCAAGAGTACGAATATCTCCCTTGGGCCAGGCCACCATTCTGACTCCCATGGGCTCTGGAAACCATCACCTTATCACTGCACTATCCCACTTCACCACAGGCCACCTAGGAATGCCCTAACTGCCACTAGAACATTTCAGCTTTCAGGTCTGCAGACAAAACACCACACCATTTGTCTCACATAGAGAATGGAAAATAAGTACCTTTTTTATTTCTGAATCATGTGATCAAAAAAAACCCTCAATTCTTAAAAACATCATTTGGGAGCTGCCCGCCCCTTCCTCTTCTGGAGAGTCTCCGAGACCAACAGGTCTGTTTCGCTGCACCGGAGACCTTCGCCTCGCCCTGCCGGCTCCTCACCTCTGGGAGGAACATGGGGCCTTGCTCGCCACGACCAGAGAAAAGCCTGCACCGCAACTAGAGAGTCGGCCCTGCTCGCCACAACTAGAGAAAAGCCTGCACAGCAATGAAAACCCAGCACAGCCAAATAAGCCGAGGAGCCCGCATGGGGAGCTGCAGACACGGCCAAGAAAAGAAGGCCCCTGTGACTCCAGCCTCCAGAAACTCACCTGAGAGGGTGGCTCCTGAGAGAGAGAAGGGCCAGAGTGTCCCTCCTGAGACAGGGGACAGTCTGCCTGGAAACACGTCTCTTCTCTGCCCTCGATCCCGGCAGGAGCAACTCAGTCATTAATCAACTGGGCGGATAAACCTAATGTGGTGACACTCAGGTCCAGCCTGCGCAGCAGCTCTATACTGTGGGCCTGCTGCCTCCTAAGGGGTGGGTCCCTCCTCTGCTGGAGCTGCCGAGCTGCTCAAGTTCAGAGGGCTCTTCCAGCAGTGAGGACACAGGAGCAAGCAGAGGTCTTTGGATGCTTCCTGGGCCTGCCAGGTGATTCTGATACACACCTTGGGCTTAAGACAGCTGGCTTAATTACTAAATATTTCCATCAGGTGGAGGCAGACTCTACTAGTCTGAAAGTTATGGCTGGGCCAGAGTGTCCCTCCTGAGACAGGGGACAGTCTGCCTGGAAACACGTCTCTTCTGTGCCCTCGATCCTGGCAGGAGCGACTCAGTCATTAATCAACCGGGTGGATAAGCCTGATGTGGTGACACTCAGGTCTAGCCCGCGCAGCGGCTCTATACTGTGGGCCTACCTCCTAAGGGGTGGATTCCCCCTCTGCCAGAACCACCGAGCTGCTCAAGTTCAGAGGGCTCTTCCAGCAGTGAGGACACAGGAGCAAGCAGAGGTCTTTGGATGCTTCCTGGGACCGCCAAGTGATTCTGATACACACCTTGAGCTGAAGACTGCTGGCTTAATTACTAGATATTTCCATCAGGTGGAGGCAGACTCTACTCTTCTGAAAGTTATGGTGGCGAGACAGGCGTGAAGCTGGAATGTGGATGTAGGTTTTTTGGCTAGTGACCTGAGCTGCTGAGTTGTGACAACAGCTAACCCTACCTGCAGCAGAGAGGTCCCTCTGGTGTCAGCCAGGACTTGTGAGCCTGTCCCACCTGAAGGTCTACATCTCTGAGAGTCATCCTTCCTGGAGCAAGAGAGAAGAAATCCAGCTCCACCCACCAGAACTCCAACACAAGCCTTCCTAACAAAGAAACCTTGATAACCCACTGATACAACCCCACCCACAGTGAGGAAACTCCATAGTAAAGAGAACTCCACAAATTCCCAGAATATGGAAAAGACACCCCAAACGCAGCAATATAACCAAGATGAAGAGACAGAGGAGCACTCAGCAGGTAAAGGAACAGGAGAAATGCCCACCAAACCAAACAAAAGAGGAAGAGATAGAGAATCTACCTGAGAAAGAATTCCGAACATTGATAGTGAAAATGATTCAAAATCTTGAAATAAAAATGGAATCACAAATAAATAGCCTGGAGACAAGGATTGAGAAAATGCAAGAAAGGTTTAACAAGGACCTAGAAGAAATAAAAAAGAGTCAATACATAATGAATAACGCAATAAATGAGCTCAGAAACACTCTGGAGGCAACAAATAGAATAACGGAGGCAGAAGATAGGATTAGTGAAATAGAAGATAGAATGGTAGAAATAAATGAATTAGAGAGGAAAAAAGAAAAATGAATTAAAAGAAATGAGGACAATCTCAGAGACCTCCAGGACAATATGAAATGCTCCAACATTCGTATTACAGGAGTCCCAGAAGAAGAAGACAAAAAGAAAGACCATGAGAAAATCCTTGAGGAGATAATAGTTGAAAACTTCCCTAAAATGGGGAAGGAAATAATCACCCAAGTCCAAGAAACCCAGATGAATTAAAAGAAATGAGGACAATCTCAGAGACCTCCAGGACAATATGAAACGCTCCAACATTCGAATTATAGGAGTCCCAGAAGAAGAAGACAAAAAGAAAGACCATGAGAAAATCCTTGGGGAGATAATAGTTGAAAACTTCCCTAAAATGGGGAAGGAAATAATCACCCAAGTCCAAGAAACCCAGAGAGTTCCAAATAGGATAAACCCAAGGCGAAACACCCCAAGACACATATTAATCAAATTAACAAAGATCAAACACAAAGAACAAATATTAAAAGCAGCAAGGGAAAAATAACAAATAACACGCAAGGGGATTCCCATAAGGATAACAGCTGATCTGTCAATAGAAACTCTTCAGGCCAAGAGGGAATGGCAAGACATACTTAAAGTGTTGAGAGAAAATAACCTACAGCCCAGATTACTGTACCCAGCAAGGATCTCATTCAAATATGAAGGAGAAATCAGAAGCTTTACAGACAAGCAAAAGCTGAGAGAATTCAGCACCACCAAACCAACTCTCCAACAAATGCTAAAGGATATTCTCTAGACAGGAAACACAAAAAGGGTGTATAAACCTGAACCCAAAACAATAAAGTAAATGGCAACGGGATCATACTTATCAATAATTACCTTAAACGTAAATGGGTTGAACACCCTAACCAAAAGGCAAAGACTGCCTGAATGGATACAAAAACAAGACCCTTATATATGCTGCCTACAAGAAACCCACGTGAAAACAAGGGATACATACAGACTGAAAGTGAAGGGCTGGAAAAAGATATATCACACAAATAGAGACCAAAAGAAAGCAAGAGTGGCAATACTCATATCTGATAAAATAGACTTTAAAACAAAGGTCAAGGATCTCATTCAAATACGAAGGAGAAATCAGAAGCTTTACAGACAAGCAAAAGCTGAGAGAATTCAGCACCACCAAACCAGCTCTCCAACAAATGCTAAAGGATATTCTCTAGACAGGAAACATAAAAAGGAAACATACAAACCTGAACCCAAAACAATAAAGTAAATGGCAACGGGATCATACTTATCAATAATTACCTTAAACGTAAATGGGTTGAATGCCCCAACCAAAAGGCAAAGACTGGCTGAATGGATACAAAAATAAGACCCCTATATATGCTGCCTACAAGAAACCCACCTCAAAACAAGGGACACATACAGACTGAAAGTGAAGGGCTGGAAAAAGATATATCACACAAATAGAGACCAAAAGAAAGCAGGAGTGGCAATACTCATATCTGATAAAAATAGACTTTAAAACAGACTGTGAAAAGAGACAAAGATGGCCACTACATAATGATCAAAGGATCAATCCAAGAAGAAGATATAACAAAAATAGTTTTTGGTGTTATTGGGTGACTATTTATTGCATGCAATGTTAAACTGAAGTATTAAAGAGAGAATATTTGGTTTGATAGTGGAGTGAGGAGTTATCTGCATTTGTTTAAGAACTCTCTGGAAGCAATTTAATTTTAATTATTTTTAAATGCTTGTTCCAAGTAAAAGCAAAGCAAAGTGTCATTTGTATTCTCTTTTTCTGTTTTTTTTCCTCATTAGTTACATACTACAGAGATATAAATCTGAGAAGTATTGAATATAATGAAATAAGATGCCAATCAATGCAATTAACATAATTGTTTTCAAAAGAATCTGATTATTTCATCTATTTAAATATGAAAGAAAAAATCTATTATGTTTGTAATGAATTAATTCATAATACAGATATTCATTTAGCTCACTTTATTTTTAGAAACAGCTCTCTGACAGTACAATTCTCCTATGTTGACTTAAGTATAATTAAGTTCATGCTTCCTCTTTGCATAAGAATTTCTCATTTGTCTTATCTTTAGTTTATGATGAAGGAATGTTATATTTATCAAATAAAAGCTGTTTTGGAGTGTGTGAGTTAAAAAAATCTGCATTTTAAAATAGTCTTTGTGGCGGTTTCTCACACTATCAATCTCTATTTCCCAAAGCAATTTCTGCAAAATTTAATTAAGATTTCCTTTTTTTCCATTTTATTCTCCTTAAATACTGCTGTCCTAAACACTTGCCAAACTAGCAATTCTGAATTCCTAGACAGATCTGGTCTGTATTATCTGGTTGCAAAAAATTTAGATTTCTCTTTTTTATTGTGGCATGTCAGCATTTGAAAGCTAAAAAATGCTTTTCATCATTTGTAGTCTCTGTGTGCTTTGTTTGATGCTGTTTAGATTTTTAGCACATTTACGTTGCCAGACATATTTAACAAACAAGAAAGTAGAGAATATTCAGTTAAATTTGAATATTAGATAAACAATGAATATTTTTAGTACATCTGGAATGCTTATATTGACAAAAATATTCATTGTTTACCTGAAATTCAAATTTAACTTGGTGTCTTTTATTTTATCTGGCAACCTTAACACACTTCATATGTCACAGGATTTGTGTAAACATTCAATTTCTTTTTAGATCCTATTTCTTCTCTTTTATACTATCGTCATTATTTCCCATTTTTCAGATTACAAAATGAGAAAGAGCGAATTCAGTTCTATAATTGTTGCATACAGAGAAGTTGTCTTGCTGGGTAAGATACTAAATACTATGTTTGGAGGCAATACATTAAAATTATTAGAAAAAATCAAAAGCACAAGTAGTCATAACCCTGATGACATTTTCAACTCTAAATCTCTAGTCTAACTTTTCATTTCAGAATTTACTGTTAATCTCTCCCTCTCAGCCCCACCTCCCATTTCCAAGCACACACACAGCTTTTAGGCTTCCTCTCTTGATCAGAGTTGGCTGGGATGGGCTCTCTTCCAATGACAAGGAGGGATACGTTATTGAAATTAGTTTTCTGGCTTTTGGCTAGTCATCAAAATAACCATTCAACAGTATTCTCAGCTTTGCTCCTTAGAGATGGCTCACTAAAACTATTAATGAGTGTCCCTATGGGGTTCAGTTCAGTTCAGTCGCTCAGCTGTGTCCAACTCTTTGCGACCCCATGAATGGCAGCATGCCAGGCCTCCCTGTCTGTCACTAAGTCCCAGAGTTCACCCAAACTCATGTGCATCGAGTCAGTGATGCCATCCAGTCATCTCATCCTCTGTCATCCCCTTCTTCTCCTGTTCCCAATCCTTCCCAGCATCAGGATCTTTTCCAATAAGTCAACTCTTCCAATCAAGTGGCCAAAGTACTGGAGTTTCAGCCTCAGCATCAGTCCTTCCAATGAACACCCAGGACTGATTTCCTTTAAGATGGACTGGTTGGGTCTCCTTGCAGTCCAAGGGACTCTCAAGAGTCTTCTCCAACACCATAGTTCAAAAGCATCAATTCTTCAGCACTCAGCTTTCTTCACAGTCCAACTCTCACATCCATACATGACCACTGGAAAAACCATAGCCTTGACTAGATGGACCTTTGTTGACAAAGTAATGTTTATGCTTTTGAATATGCTATCTAGGTTGGTGGTCAAATAAAATTGGGACATTTTGGATTAAAGGCATGTATCTAGAACTTCTCTGAAGCTTAAGTATGCTTCTTTTTACTACAAATCTATAAGAGGAGGCCACAGTGAGACAGGCTGGGAACCAGGACCATTTTCCAAGGTGCTTGCACCTGAACAAACATCTCCAGCAACAGAATACAAAGAAAAGATAAAGGACTAAAAATAACTGTGTACATAAGAAGTGGGGGCAAATTAGGAGCAAGATACAAAAAGAGCAAAAACCCAACTGCTGCTTCTGAGGTGTTGGGAGCAAAAAAAGGGTATCGCACATGCACCCTGCACATGGTACCGCCTAGAGGGTGGGTAGACCACTTAAGCCACCCTTCCAGCCTGACACATGAACTTACCCTTAACCACTTAAGAAACCAGCTTGCCCCCCCTCAGGGAGCAAACAAGGATTTGTTTTTGTTCCCTTGTGCTCTAGCATAAGTCCCAATAAAGCCTTAACTGAATTTCTCATCTGCTCTCTGATCAATTTCTATTGATTAGAGTCCAAGAAACCTGATTGATAACAACAATATACTGCTTTTCCCTATTTTTTTCATATAGTCAAAGTTATGGTTTTTCCAGTAGTCACCTATGGATGTGAGAGTTGGATCATTAAGAAGACTGAGCACCGAAGAACTGATGCTTTCCAACTGTGGTGCCGGGGAAGTTTGAGAGTCCCTTGGGCATAAAGAGATAAAACCAGTCGATTCTAAAGGAAACCAATTGGAATTGAGCTGCATAAGTTGCTTGTATATTTTGGAGATTAGATGTTTGTCAGTTGTTTCATTTGCTATTATTTTCTCCCATTCAGAAGGTTGTCTTTTCACCTTGCTTATAGTTTCCTTTGTTGTGCAGAAGCTTTTAATTTTAATTAGATCCCATTTGTTTATATTTGCTTTTATTTCCAGTATTCTGGGAGGCGGATCATTGAGGATCCTGCTGTGATTTATGTCGGAGAGTGTTTTGCCTATGTTCTCCTCTAGGAGTTTTATAGTATCTGGTCTTACATTTAGATCTTTAATCCATTTTGAGTTTATTTTTGTGTGTGGTGTTAGAAAGTGATCTAGTTTCATTCTTTTACAAGTGGTTGACCAGTTTTCCCAGCACCACTTGTTAAAGAGATTGTCTTTACTCCATTGTATATTCTTGCCTCCTTTGTCAAAGATAAGGTATCCATATGTGTGTGGATTTATCTCTAGGCTTTCTATTTTGTTCCATTGATCTATATTTCTGTCTTTGTGCCAGTACCATACTGTCTTGATGACTGTGGCTTTGTAGTAGAGCTTGAAGTCAGGTAAGTTGATTCCTCCAGTTCCATTCTTCCTTCTCAAAATTGCTTTGGCTATTCGAGGTTTTTTGTATTTCCATACAAATCTTGAAATTATTTGTTCTAGTTCTGTGAAAAATACCGCTGGTAGCTTGATATGGATTGCATTGTATCTGTAGATTGCTTTGGGTAATATACTCATTTTCACTATATTGATTTTTTAAAAAGATCTCTTTTATTCTTAAATTTATTTGCTTTTAATTGAAGGATATTTGGTCAACAATATCCTGTTGGTTTCTGCCAAATATCAACATGAATCAGCCATATATATACCTATGTCCTCTTTGTCCTGAATTTCAAATATCAGTTCTTCATATTTGATTGAAATAGTTTTCTAAAACAATACTCATGCTTATTAAAAAGGAGAGAACTCCTGAATAATATTAATCATTAAAAGTTAATTAAATCTATATAAGTAAAAAGTTGGCTTAAAGCTCAACATTCAGAAGATGAAGATCATGGCATCTGGTGTTTTCTGAATGTTGAGCTTTAAGCCAACTTTTTCACTTTCCTAATTCACTTTCATCAAGAGGCTTTTTAGTTCCTCTTCACTTCCTTAGTACCTATCAAAACTGTAATCTGAAGCAGCAGTTCTTTTTTTTTAATCACAGTATCCAACTGTAATGCTATCTATGCATCCAAGGCACTCAGTGCTAGCTAGCTTAAGAAATCTCTTTTATTTGTTACCTTGGTTTATAACTTCTTTTCCACCTCCAGATGTTGACTAAATCTGACCTTTTCTCTTTTACTACATTAGCGAGGCTAGATTTCTTTTTTCTAAATAAGAAGCTATTTTGCTGTCTTTTTCTCTCCTTAAGACAAAAAAGTAATGAATAAAATCAAGTTCTCTGACTTAATATTTTAAAAAGAAACTTACCCTTCTCATACGTAATTCTTCTAATGCTTCCAGGAAACTTGTTTTGAAATCTAATAGCTGAATAGATAACAATGTCTCTGAAGAACTTTGAAGAGAAAAGGCAGCTGACGCTGACTCGGTCTTAAAATCGTTCTCCATATTGACATTTATTTCCTGTAATATAAAAAGGTTTTAACTGAAAAAAATTTATTTAGGCTTTTCAAGTAAAAACACAGTTAGCAGTAAAAATAAAACAACTTGTATCCAGTAACCCTCCAGGTTTAACACTGAATAACAGTTTTGTCATCACTGTTATTCTGATCTTGATACACAAAACACTCAGCAACAATGACCCTATTCTATTTCTCAGTGGCTGAGGCTTTTTCTGTTATCTTAGTACCCTTGAGAACAAATTTTCTGCTCCTAAACACCCAAAGACTGGGTTCCTAATGTTACAGACAAGGCTTGGCTCAGTACTAACCTGATCATACCAAGTCTGAGATAGATACTGTGCTTCTTAACTTTGTTTTGATATAAAGCATTTTGTAAGGAGCACCAAAGAATTGATGCTTTTGAACTGTGGTGTTGGAGAAGACTCGAGAGTCCCTTGGACTGCAAGGAGATCCAACCAGTCCATTCTGAAGGAGATCAGCCCTGGAATTTCTTTGGAAGGAATGATGCTAACGCTGAAACTCCAGTACNGAGAGTTGGACTGTGAAGAAGGCTGAGTGCCAAAGAATTGATGCTTTTGAACTGTGGTGTTGGAGAAGACTCGAGAGTCCCTTGGACTGCAAGGAGATCCAACCAGTCCATTCTGAAGGAGATCAGCCCTGGAATTTCTTTGGAAGGAATGATGCTAAAGCTGAAACTCCAGTACTTTGGCCATCTCATGAGAAGAGTTGACTCATTGGAAAAGACTGCTGCTGGGAGGGATTGTGGACAGGAGGAGAAGGGGACAACAGAACATGAGATGGCTGGATGGCATCACTGACTTGATGGACATGAGTCTGAGTAGACAGGGAGGCCTGGCGTGCTGCAATTCATGGGGTCACAAAGAGTTGGACATGACTGAGCGCCTGATCTGATCTGATCTAAGTGAAAACTCTTTTGCTCCCCCATCTTTCACTTCTCCACTGAGAATGTTTTCATGTACTCCCTGATATAATTATAGAACTTAGGCTGATTAGTTAGATCTTTATATCCCAATAAAGTAGTCAGAAATTACACCAACTTCAGTGGCACTCTTGGGGCCTCAGTTAACAAAAGAGAAACTGCAGGGCTCTGAGTCACAATCACTTGAGTTTATGAAAATTGGGGCTATTAAACCTTGAGTTATTTTGTACAGATAATGGTGATAAATGCATAGAATTTATAGTATATCGGCACTTTCGGTGGTATTCTCTTGTTAATTATACTTATCACTTAAAAGTCTTATTGTCTCAACATATGTAATGAATCGATGTCAATCAATTTGCACACTTTTATAAATGGCATTTAATAAAATATAATGCAAAGAGGTTATGTGTGAAACACGATAGCTTTCCACGACCATAGATGAATAAGAGATTGAAAGAGATATACTTAACAGCAAGTCATTTTGTCAATTCTTTTAAATTCTCGTGTGGGAAGAGTGTTACCAAGTTTTCTTAAGTAACATATTTCTTAGGTAATAATTATATTTAACTTTGTCTTAATTATGTTAATTTAGGTGTTGTCTGAGATGACCCGGGGTTTTAAGATCTGAGAACAAAGAGCAAATGACATGATAAATAACTGTTCACCTCCCTGAATTCCATTACATGGTGGATATTGTCGGAATGGTACCAGAAAAACAATGGAGACTCTGAATTCTCTCCCTAACTATAGCAAATTCACTGCCTCTTTTATGTATTGGTACCTGCAGCAGGCAGGGTGGTTTCCCAAAGATGTTCACATACTAATTTCTGTAATCTCTGCAAAAACGACTTTGCAGATTATTTAGGATTATCTGGATAGGCATAATCTAGTCATGTGAATCCTTAAAAGCAGAAACTGTGTCTGTGACCAGAGAGATGCTGCAGAAAAGACGAGGAGAGCAGCTTTCTTGTTGTTGCTATTTAATCGCTAAATTGTGTCTGACTCATTTGTGACCCCATGGACTGTAGCCCACAAAGCTCCTCTGTCCAGAGGATTTCCCAGGCAAGAATACTAGAGCGGGTTGCTATTTCCATCTTCAGGGGATCTTCCTGATCCAGGGATTGAACCCACGTCTCCTGCTTGGCAGCCAGATTCTTTACCCCTCAGCTACCTGGGAATCCCCCAGAGAGAGCTGTGGTGGAAGGGAAATCAGAGATTCCATCGTGAGAGGGTTTGAGATGCCACTGTTGGCTTTAAGATGCCCACAGTTAAGGACTGGGAAAGGTCTCCAGAAATAACAGTGGCCTCCTGATGACAGCCAGCAAGAAAATGGGTGCTTCAGTCCTATAGCCAAGGAAATACAGGCTGACAGCTCTTGACTGAACTTGGAAGTGGGTTCTTCCTGGGAGCATCCCATAAGGAAGTTGCTGCTGCTGCTGCTAAGTTGCTTCCATTGTATCCAACTCTGTGCGACCCCATAGGTGGCAGCCCACCAGGCTCCCCTGTCTAGCACTTTGATTTTAGCTTAGTGAGACACATGTCAGGTTTCTAACCTACAGAACTGTGAGATAAATGAGGGTTGTTTTAAGCTGATCAGTTTATGGAAATTTATTAAGGCAGCAATCAAAAACGAATATATCACCTTTGGAAATATTTACAGCCCTCTCTTCTAGTTTACTTACTTGAGCCTAATTATTCTCTTATTGCATGTTACTGAAGACACTGAGCTCTGGGTTTGTTTCTCATCCTGGGCCTCACCCCTTTTTTATTGAAATCTCTTTTCATACAGTTTCATTTTTTCTTTGCTCCACCCTGTGTAATTATATCAGTCTCACAATACTTTAAAACTCAGATTATGCTCTAGGACCCAAAGCTAATGTTTCATTCCCTTTTACAGGAATTTTTTTCTCTCTATTTCAGAAACCTGTACTTCGATACCACAAATCAACATCACCACCCCACTGTGAGGCCGATGCCCAGAACTTTCCTTCTCAAATTATACCCTCAATTATTTACAGTCTGATTTCAATAGGTTTAGACCACTGGATTATAAAGAAAGCTGAGCGCTGAAGAACTGATGCTTTTGAACTGTGGTGTTGGAGAAGACTCTTGAGAGTCCCTTGAACTGCAAGGAGATCCAACCAGTCCATCCTAAAGGAAATCAATCCTGAATATTCATTGGAAAGACTGATGTTGAAGCTGAAACTCCAATACTTGATGTGAAGAACTGACTCATTTGAAAAGACCCTGATGCTAAGAAAGATTGAAAGCAGGAGGAGAAGGGGATGACAGAAGATGAGATGGTTGGATGGCATCACTGACTTAATGGACATGAGTTTGGGTAAGCTCCGGGAGTTGGAGATGGACAGGGAAGCCTCACCTGCTGCAGTCCATGGGGCCTCAAAGAGTTGGACACAACAGAGTGACTGAACTGAACTGAACTGAACTGAGATCACTATGTACTTATTCCCTGTTTAGGGTCCACAGATGTAAGTGAGTGTTTACAAAAAGGCATTTAAGATGGCCTTATAAAAACAAGGAATGAGAGAGCTAGAAGACATAAAAGAAAGTCTCCTTTTTTCATCTCTACATGTATTTTTGTAATTGGAAACTTTTGGAAATAATGTTCCAGATTTAAATGTAGTAGCAAAATGAACAATATCAGGAGGTTCAAGTGGCTACAGGGCAAGTGTCTAGAACAAGCAGATTTTTAGGCTTGCAGGCATAATATATATTTCCTGGTGAATGACCTAGCTCCTAATCTAGACATTTGGAACACCAGTGATTTAGAGTCCAGAGTATATGGGAAATGAAAAGCCGAGGCTCTTGACATAAAATAGTAATAACTTCATGTTGCAAGCGGTTTCCAGAAATTATATAAATAGGCCTTTGGTCTCCAGGAACATGAATATTATAAACTTGAATGTCTTTGGGTTAGGTTTGGATACACATATATCAGGAAATTCAAGTAGCAGTGGTTCAAGCTGTACATTATTCCTTCCCTGCAAGAAATAATTCAGGAATAAACAGATTAGGACTGGTGTGGTGGCTTCATGATCATGAGGCACTCACTTAAGTTACTTCCCACTTACTGCTCCTTTATCCTAGACTGAAGCTTTCATCCTTAATATTGCCTCAAGATTTAAAGAACTACTGGAATTCTAGGGTCTTGTGTGCATGTAAGTCAACAGAAAGGGTTTAAGGGTGAGGGTGGTGAGCATAAAGTGCTCTTCCCAAGTGAATTTCTTCTAGGAAGTCTTTACTGAAGTTCTATAAAACACTCCACTTCAACAGTATTAGTCAGATGTTAACTGACCATACTTGGCTTAAAAAGAGGATGGGAAATTAATTCTTTCAGCTGGATAAAAAAGAACCTGGAATAAAATCAATGTTCAATTTTAAGGAAGAAGAGGAGAATACATATTGAATCATAAGTAGCACATTTTGATATTTCTGCTATTTCAAAATTAGCTGTTTCAACAAAGTAAGCCTTTAATGATCTCTAGGGTACAATTTAGAGCATAATTATTCCTTACATCTGAGAACTTCTGAAAAGATACATGAATTGAATTCATCTAGAGTCTAACAGAAAAGACCTACATGAACCTACATGAACTTTTTATCTTCTCACTTTTCTCCTAGAAACACATCGCTGAATTTCCTAGGGGAGCTATCTTTCCTCTGCTTCCAGGTTACTTGCTTTGGTTGTAACTCCCTATTAACTCCAGGAAAAGCCTGGGTTGGCTGAAGCTATCATCACATTCCATTAAGAGAGTCCTACAGGGATGGGCATGCAGTCCAACCCTGCCCCATGAGACTTAGGCCAAAGATCTCAATTGACTCTTTCTTATTTTTTCTTCTTACTAGACATGAACCTAGAAGAATGTAACCATGGATGCTGTTCACAGTGATGCTGAGACCTCAAAAAAGATCCTATTTGAAAATAGACTCAAACCATTGACTGGTGGGCTTCCCAGGTGGTGTAGCAGTAAACAACCTTCTGGCCAGTTGAGGAGTTATGAAAGATGTCAGTTTGATCCCTGGCTTGGGAAGAGCCCATGGAGGAGAGCATGGCAACCCACTCCAGTATTCTTGCCAGGAGTATCCTTTAGACAGAGGAGCTTGGCAGGCTACAGTTCACGGGGTTGCAAAAGAGTCAGACATGACAAAGAAACTTAGCACTCATGCACTGATTGAGATTTTAACAGATGGAGAAAATGAAACCAGATCTTTGGTGGCTCTGTATGAACCTAAATGAAATAATATCTACTTAAGCAAATTTTTGTCAGTTTTCTTATCTACTTATAACTGAATGAGTCTTTTTTTTCAGTTCAGTTCAGTTCAGTTGCTCAGTCGTGTCTGACTCTTTGCGACCCAATGAATTGCAGCACGCCAGGCCTCCTTGTCCATCACCGACTCCTGGAGTTCACTCAGATTCACGTCCATCGAGTCGGTGATGCCATCCAGCCATCTCATCCTCTGTCATCCCCTTATCCTCCTGCCCCACATCCTTCTCAGCAAAAGAGTCTTTTCCAATGAGTCAACTCTTCACATGAGGTGGCCAAAATAAAGTCCATAACTGATAATTACTGAACACTAGCCACCATGCAGTTCATGTTGGTATGTCTTCTTTTAATAATACCTAACAATCCAGGAAAGCACATATGAACAATGTAATTTTAAGATGTTGGGAAACTGAACATATTTATTCAGATTTATAAAGTGATTTTGGTATGTATATGGCTAAAATAAAGACAACCAGGTTGAACTGATCTTAACATGTGGCCCCTCTAAGTAGCTTTATGTGCAAGTGTGTTAAATTACTTCAGTTATGTCCAACTCTTTGAGTCCTCATGGACTGTAGCCCACCAGGCTCCTCTGTCCATGGGATTCTCCAGGCAAGCATACTGGAGTGGGTTGACATTTCCTTCTCCAGGGGATCTTCCTGACCCAGGGATTGAACCTGCATCTCTTATGTTTGCTGCACTGGCAGAAAGGTTCCTCACCGCTAGAGCCTCCTGGGAAGACCCTCTACTTAGCCTGCCCTCTCACCAAATCAACTCGGCAATAGACTTATACTCATCCACATTCTGTTTATCTTTAGCAAAAGCTTTGAAGTAGACTGTAAAAGGCATATAAGATTAAACATCTGCACAATTATTAGTTTACATTTTGGGAGGCATTAGTAGGCATAAATTATTTTTTTTAATCTTTGACTATCTTTCGTGTGTTCTGCCCAACACCCACTCAGCTATGGCTTTTCATTTCTGTGGCTCTCAGAGTAGCATTTTTATCACATAAATTCAGAGAAAAAAGAAGTGACATTTAGATTTGTTTTTCTTAAACAGACATTTGAAACCCATGGTGGCATTTTTTAACAGCAGACACAGTAGTCTTGAGAGAAAGACATTTGAGTTTTAAAAGCTTCTTTTTATTGTGCATCAAAGTTCAAAGTCTTTCTATAAAGAGAGAATATACAAAAAATTACAGTGAGCACATGGTGCAAAGGTGTAAAAGAAGCAGCTGTGAGCTGAAATTCCCAGCAGAAAATAATGGCTTCCCCACCTCCCAAGGAGGTTGAAAATCTGAAAGCTGAGGACACCTGTGCCTTGCATCCAGGAGGGACTGAGAAATTAGTAAGGTTCTAGACTCTTCTCTGTACCACAGCAGAAAATAGTGATGGTGAAGTGTTTTTAATTGAGGGTCCTGAGAGAGTCTGTAAGCTTGTTGTCTGTCCGAGATGGGGAGCATCTGCTTTTCCCTCTCTTCTAGATAAATCTGTAAGAGAGAGTGGGGAGGGAATGCCACGTTCTTCTAAGTTAGTATCCAGTGGGAAAGAGAAAAATCCAATGGGAGTGAGAGGAATTTAGACTAAAATGCAGTCAAATGAAAGTCCTGAATTTAACTGTCTTGCCTTGGACAGGTTTTCTGTGGGAATCCAATTATTTGGGGTTGGGAATACATAGCTTAGTTGGTAAAGAATCTGCCTGCAATGCCAGAGACCCCAGTTCAACTCCTGGGTCAGGAAGATCCCCTGGAGAAGGGATAGGCTACCCACCTCTTGGGCTTCCTGTGTGGCTCAGCTGGTAAAGAATCTGTCTGCAATGAGGGAGACCTGGGTTCAGTCCCTGGGTTGGGAAGATCCCTTTGAGAAGGGAAAGGCTACCCACTCCAGTATTCTGGCCTGGAGAATTCCATGGACTCTCTAGTCCATGGGGTCGCANGCTGGTAAAGAATCTGTCTGCAATGAGGGAGACCTGGGTTCAGTCCCTGGGTTGGGAAGATCCCTTTGAGAAGGGAAAGGCTACCCACTCCAGTATTCTGGCCTGGAGAATTCCATGGACTCTCTAGTCCATGGGGTCGCAAAGAGGCAGACATGACTGAGTGACTTTCACTTCATTTCACTTCACTTCACTATTTCAGTGTTATGGTTCCACATCTCCACCTTGTACAAGCCTGAGATCTTCTATGAAGCATTTGAAACTCAAGGCTGCATTTTTACCAGGATTGGAAAAGTCTTACCTGTTGCCCTGGTTTTAATACTCATTTGCAGCTCTGCTTTCCTGCTGCCTCTTTACTGTGGCTTTTGGGGATTTCTCTCATTTGCAGTGAATTCAGCAGTTAAAAAGATACTTGTTACAAACAACCAAAACAACTCACGGAAAAAAAAGATCAGATTTGTGGTTACCAGAGGCATGGTAGGGTGGAGAGGGTTAGGAGGGTAGAAACTGGATAAATGCAGTCAAAAGCCACAAACTTTCAGTGAAAGATAAATACTTATTAGGAATGTAATGTACAACATGCTAAGTATAATTAACACTGCAGTATACTTTACATGAAAGTTTTTAAGAGAGTAAATCATCCCAAGAAAAAAAATCTTTGCCTATTTCTTTAATTTTGTGTCCGTGTGAGGTGATGGATGTTTGCTAAACTTACTGTGATTATCACATCATGACGTATGTAAATCAAACCACTATGCTGTACTCCTTAAATGTATACAGTGCTATTTGTTAATTATACCTCAATACAACTGGAAGAAAAATATCAAGTTGTACTCCTAAAAAAAGTTTGTTTTATTCTGTCTCAGAACTGTCCAGCACAAGTTTCCTCAAACATCTGGTTTGTCATACTACCTTATGTCTTTAAAAACTAGCTCACTTATATTATCTGGGATATTGTATTATATTGTTTGGGATCAGAGCTTCTATATCTTCATAATAGATGAAGCAACAGGTGAAGTGAAGATTGCTCATTCTCTGAGACCAGTCCCTAGCCCCTACTCCATGAAGGAAGTTGAGCTGGAGACCTCTTCATTCCCTTGGGCAATTACAGCATCACTCCCCTTCCTGTCTGTTAAAACTGCTGTCCTGTTAAAACTCTTATCATGATATGTGCTGACCTCTTGCTCACTCACTCTCATTCTCTGAAGACTGTGGTACATGCTTAGAGCCATCTGGTTTCCCACACATAGGACCATCACCCTGGTTCGCTTTAGCAACTGTCACATCCAACTTGCAGGCTTTATATTTCTTTGACTTGTCATCTGCAGTGAATTTTGTCCTCAATTTTTCTAGTGACATGGCTACACTGAAGATATTTCATCTGAAATATTAAATTCAGGCACCTAAACTTTTGGCCACCATCTTCTGATTTTTACGCCCACTGTACCTTCTCCTTGATCACTCTAAATGTCTAGTCTTTGGCCTGTTCTACTCCAGTCTGATTTCACTTCTTTCTCTCTGTAGCTAAGACTCTAATTCATCATTTAATCTCATCATTTAATTTGACTTCAACATACATGGTCCATTTTCTTTATTTTTTACCCAAATAGAGAAGTCCCAACCATGAACAAATTCAATTATATGCCATCTATGAAATGTCAAATGTCTAAACCTGCTAAAGAAAAGCATACAGCTTTATAGATTGGCTCTAACATAACCTAGAGACTCAGATGTCCTCTGATTATTCAGCCTTGTTCAACACACCTCTCTCTCTCTTTTTTCTGGCCACCTAATTCTGCAATGTGACTGTTTTAAACCTTCCATGTTTTCTTCAAAGCTTCAACCAAATAAATATCATTTTCTCATCCTTTATCATTTTCACCAAACTAAACTCAGGTCTGCTCACCTGATCTGCAGCAAATCCAATCTATTGACACTGAATTGTGGTGAAGGAGAATATAGCATTTATTGCAAGCTGCCCAAAGTGGTCACCAAGCAAAGAGAATTGGCACCTTGTGCTCAGAAGACCTAAAATCCTCAATGGCTTTCAGAGAAGAGATTTTAAAAGCAAGATGAGAGAGAGGGTTGTGGGGTGTGTGATTAATTCAGACTTAGTTATCTAATTGGTGGTTGATGGTGAAGTCACAAGATGATGTGTTTCTGGAATTTCAGTCATCAACCTTCTGGTCCAACCAGTCTAGGGTTATGTGCTGCTGGTCAACATGCAGTTAACTTCTTCTACCTGGTGGAAGGGGGTGGAGGCATTTAGTATCTGCAAAAGAACTCAAGGATATGGCTCAGGATACTAACTACAGCCCTTAAGGAACTAAAAGTCCTTGACTTTGTTTTATGACTAACCTGTTTTGTCTTATTTGACTGCTTTCCTTTGTTTCTGCATTTTCTCACTTCACCAATTAAGTTTGCTTTTTCAAACTCTAGGAAGGCTTGAGAAGCTAAAGCTCTTCTACAACCAAGGTGGGGCGGGGTGGTACATGGGAATCAGGGCTGTCCCTGGGAAGGCCCTGCAGGGTCCTGCTCAGTTTCATCATCATCAGAAGGCATCACGAGGAAATCAGAAGCTGTTAAGTAAGTCACTAAGAAGCTTCACTTGGCTAAAATCTAGAACTCACTACTCTATAAATTAACTTTTTGTTTGCATCCCATACAGTGGGCTTCCCAGGTGGCTCAGATGGTAAAGAATCTGCCTACAAGGCTGGAGAACTGAGTTCGAGCCCTGGGTCAGGAAGATCTCCTAGAGAAGGAAGTGGTAATCCACTCCAGTATTCTTGCCTGGAAAATCCCATGGACAGAGGAGCCTCGCGGGCTACCATCCACGGGCTCACCAAGTTAAGTCACGACTGAAGTGACTTAACACATTCCATATAGTAAGCTCCAGAGAGCAGGGACCATGTATGCTCTGTGCTTGCTGTAACTCAGCAGGTAGCGTGGGTCCTGGCCCAAAGTAGGTGATCAATAGATATTTTAGAAATAAATATATAAAAGCATTAATATGTGAAAATAAAATAATTGAAACATACTGAATCCTTAATTATACTGAGACATTTGCCCCAAATCTTTTACAATGCTAAATAAAAATGTTTATCTTAACCCAAAGATATCATAAACACCCTCTTCCTCATTTTCAATATAAATCATTACTTCCTACTTCAACAACAACCAGAGTAACTGAGCTTATGAATTCTTAACCACACTTTCTCTCTCATGAGTAGGATATTTCAGAATGTCGTCTTTCTTTGGCCTTGGACTTTTCTTTTGCTAACTGGAAAGCCTTGCCCCCAGGAGATAATTAGGGCTGGAAGTGTAAGCACCCTGCACAGAGCCACAGTGTATAAACCACTTTCCCTGTGTCCTTCCCTCACCTTCCCTGCCAGACTCCACCAGCATCCAGGCCATCTGCAGCAGTGTTGCAAGATCAGGCTAATAAACCCGCATTACTCTGAAAGTTTTGCATTAAAATGTAAGCATTTTCCTTAGCCTGGAGAGCCAAGCTTTCTGTGTGATGTAAAAGAACCCCAAGATGCAGAACAGAAAGGCCTTTTTTTAATAGCCCACTCAATCTTTTTTTTAAGGGTAACAGGCTATTTACTTCTTCCCTCTAAGGTTAATCTGCTACATTTTCTATATAAAGGCAAAAGTGGTCAAAGATGTGAAGTAAATTCAAAATTAAACCAAACATAAAGACAAAACCTAAAAAAAGGAAACCATCTAGTGAAATCAGAGGAAAATAGAAATCTAGCTTTTGGTATCTCTAAAATAACTTGAGAATCAAATGTTTCCAGTTAATTAGTGGGAGAAACAAAATCTTAAGTAACTTGTTTCTACTTTGCTAAAGTGTCTCATCTGTCGCTTAGGTTAAACATCTTAGGTTAAAATTCTATTTTGCATTAACAACATACATGTAGCTTAGGTTGGCATCAATTAAGTTCAAATAAAGTAGAAAATAGTTCCTTTTTTTTTGCTTGTTTCACTCATCCATTTGACAATTATTTTTTAAAAGCCAATGTTATATCAGGCACTATTCTAGATGATGAGGATAAAACAGTGAATAAAACTGACAAAATACCTGCCTCTGTGGAGCATACATATTAATAAAGAAGACAGATAATAAACATACTAATTAAATCGGTCTGTAAGAAGCTGGCATGTACTATGGGGGCAACAGTAGAATGGAGGAATGTGTGAGTGAGGGACTGCACAGAGAAGACTTAACTCTTGAAGGAGGGAAGTCATTGTCCATCTTGGGGAGAATGTTTCATGCTAAGTGGCCCTGTCACTGATGTGGAAGCATGCCTGTGTTCAAAGAATGGCAAGGAAAGCAAAGTGGTTAGAACAGAGAGAAGGAGGCTTTAACAAAGAGCATAAGTGCTCAAGATGTCACTGAGAAGCTAGTTCCTCACCCGTTTGGGAGTAAAAGGTGAGCCATGATCAGTTTTTGAGATGATAAGTAGCATGGTTACACTGGTAAGCTAAAAGTATCACATAGGTTGCTGTTTTGAGAATTGACTAGGGAAGTAAGGGTGGAAAAGAGAAGAGCAATTAGAAACCTTTGGCAATTATCATAACAGGGGACTGTGTCTTGAATGAGGATGGTTGCAATAAGTTTCGCAAGAAGTGATCAGATTCTAGATAAGTTTATGATGAGAGAGCAATATGATGGATTGTTGAACTATTATTTCTTGAAACATTGACATTCTATTCTTCATGAAAACACTTACATATTTGTTAAGGATGGTTGTATAGTTTATTTCAGTTTTTGTGTCAAATGGTGGTGTTATGGGTGATCTGTAAAGAGCTTGTTAGGTGTGCATTTGGAGGTATGCAGAGTGAAGTGAGAGACTTCACTTTCACTTTTCACTTTCATGCAATGGAGAAGGAAATTGCAACCCACGCCAGTGTTCATGCCTGGAGAATCCCAGGGTTGGAGGAGCCTGGTGGGCTGCCGTCTTTGGGGCAGCACAAAGTCGGACACGACTGAAGCAATTTAGCAGCAGCAGCAGCAGCAGCAGAGTGAAGTGGAGGGCTTGTTGAAAGAAGCTGCTGAGGCCTCCCTGTGATATGACCAAGGGTGTGAAGCCATCAGGGTGTAGTCATTTTATCTGTTTTCTAATGGTTACGGGTAATATGTTTTCAAAAGCTAGAAAGAAGAGTATGAGAGCAGTTAGTAGATAAAATGGATTATGGATTATGAGGTTGAAACCTCTCTGCCTACTTGCAAATATTAATAGTATGTCAGTTTCATAATTCTTAAATGTGATGATAATATATTATAATTTTTAAGTATGAGTTTATTTATAGTCAGGCTCAGGATGACTATAAACACAGCTACTGAAAAAGATAAATTGAATTACACTTTGCAGGCACCAGTGCTAGGGAACTAATAAAGAGCAATAATGCAAATGTCATAACCACACTCTTTTTCTAAAGGAAGAGTTCCTTCCACTTTATATATTAAGAAAACAAATTAATAAGAGAGTCTTAGCAAAACCTTCATTCACTCTTCTTCCAGATTATTATAAGAATGAGAGTAGAGATGAGAGTATGTTCTTGTGATCCCTCTGCACATAAGGGTTTTGTGGCAGCCTCCGAATCACTTTTCCTTTTCCTCCAATTTAGGAACAGAGAATTCTAGCATTTAAATGGATTATAGAATTGACCTAACTATGGGATGTTGTCTGCAGTGAGATTAGGAGGTATTCATTGTACATATTCAGTTTGAAATAATTGTTTCACACTACTACCTACCAGGGGAAAACTGGAGGCTGAGAGTGTAAGTGACGTGCACAAGCTTTCACAACTGGGATGGTGATGTTTTCATTTCCAAATTGGTCCACTGTAATAGGGGAACTGTGATGGTAATTTTTACGTATCAACTGACTGGGCCACAAGAAACCCAGATACTATGTCAGATATTCTGGGTGAGACTGTAATGGTGTTTCTGGACACAATTAACATTTTTAATTTGAGTTTTTATTGAAGTATAGCTGATTTACAATATTGTTAATTTCAGGCATAGAGCAAACTGATTAACATGTATATATATGTATATATGCATATTCAAGTTCTTTCCCCTTACAGGTTAGTACAAAATATTGAGTTCAGTTCCCTTTGCTAGTAGGTCCTCGTTAGTAATCTGTTCTATATGTAGATAGTGTGTTTATGTTAATCACAAATTCCAAATGTATTCCTCTCCCCCTTTCCCCTTTGGTAACTGTAGAGTTGTTTTCTATGTCCGTTGTTCTGTTTCTGTTTTGTATGTAAGTTCGTTTGTGTCATTTTTGAGAGTACCATTTGAACTGGTAGACTGAGTAAAACAGCTTCCACACCTTGATATGGGTGGGCTTTATCCAAACAGCTGAAGGCTTAAACAGAACAAAAGGCTGACCCTCCTATGAGTAGGAGGGAACTCATCCTGCTTGATTGCCTTGAGCCCAGATACTAGTTTTTTCCTGTCTTCTGGCTGACTTGGAAACACTGGCTCTTCCTGGGTGTTGAGCCTGCTGACATTCAGACTGGAATTACACCACCAGCTACCTTGGTCTCCAACTTGCTGATGGAACATTTAGGGTCTGTCATCCTCTGTAATTCCATATAATTTTAGTAGATAGACAGCAGTAGTTCTAGTCATCTATTTCTCTGTCTTTTGCAAAGTATATATACATACCCACATATCCATCCTACTGTTCCTGTTTCTTTAGAGAACACTTATTGTCACAGAGACCTCTGCTCTTTGCACAGAAAATGCAGATTCCACTGTTGACCAGAAAATTGAAAAAAAAAACCAAAACCATATATGTGCATAGCAAGTGTTTCAAAGGGTAGAAAATACTGTGAATAAAAGTAGAATTCTGATTTAACTGTGCATGTTGGAAAAGAAAACAGTTGGTTGTATCTTATTAAGAGTTTGGAAAGAGAAGCAACACAATGCTGTGTTAAAAACAAAGAAATTTGACTCAATAAGCTTAAAATTAAATTTTATTGTTTTGTAGACCTTTGCACATGTGATGTAACTCAGCAAAGGCCAAGTGAATGACAAAAGAAACAGGTGCATAGCAGAGGAAGGACCGTGAGGAAATTAGATGACTGACATCATTAGTGAAACACAATCAAGACTGATGTTGTATTGAGTTTTGCCCTTGTCATCTGACAGCCACCAGGAAATGGCTTCTCTAAGTCCATTGAGAGAAAATTTGAAAATATTAGCGTCCGTGACTGCAGGGAAGAAATCGAATGACTCCAAACAGTTTGGGTGAGTCATCCTGAGACCTAATAGGGGAATGGAAGGATTTATCCTAGGTGAAATGAAATCTCACTCCTATTGATTTTTCAGGCAGACAATGGCATGGGAATTTTTTTATTTTTACTGCCACTTTTCTTTGTTTTTGTATTAATATTTTACATACGAAAGAAAGAAAGAAGCATACTTTATGCAAAAAGCTATAGGAACAAAAGTTGAACCATTAATTAAGTCAAAGTAAAATGGCTTCCTTTCTGGAAATGGATAGCTCATTACACTGATAATTGGTAACACCATTTGGAATCTGAAGAAGATAAATCACATTAGAAGAAATATATTTTCAAAGTCAGTGATTTAAAGTGACAAGTTTGCAGCTGCAGCAACATATGGAGATCAGAATAATACAACAATCCAAGCATCAGTTTCCAAAGATAAGAGATCAGAAAAAGAATTTAAACTTTGAAACAGTAGCATTAATTTTGTTCATATATTTTATCTACTGTTGACTTCTCAGGCAATATTAGCATCCACATCTCCCTTGCTGGCAGTTTTGTTTGCAAAACATCATGAGTTGTTTCATCATGAATGAAAGTTCTTCTGTTGGACGTTACACAGACGGGCTTGAGTGTCCACAACACGCTCAGTTGTGGGTACAGCCCAATAACAAGGAAGAGCACAGACTTGTCAGAGGGAAGAGGACTGTGTCTCTCAGCCATCCCAGCCTGTCTCCTGCCTTCTACTCTTAGTGCTTTGGGCCTAGCTGACTTCATCTTTTAAATTTCCTATTGATGAACTTATAATTGAATCAATCTACTTGACTCTCTACAAGAGTGTCCTGATCACCCTCCAAACTTCTCCCTCTCTCAGGCCATAAGATTCTTCTCGCCAGGGCTCCCATATTGTTACCATATTGACCTGCTGAATTCTATTTGGGGTATTTCTAATGGCTCTGGAATCTGGGTTTTGAAACGCTATATGTTTAGGGCCATGGCTAGTACAGAGTGAGACCACAATAATTAGGGGAAGGTTGCATATAATGTTAATAATTGCATATAATCTTTCAATCAGACTATATTTTCTTTTCAAAGGTAGTCAAAGAAAGGAAAACAGGTGATGTGAGATAGTTTGGCAGTGGAAGTCAGAATGCAAAGAAGGTGGTCAAACTAGTTAGCTGGAGGCACGGATTTTAATTCTCAGATAATAAGGACTCTGGGCACAAACTAGAAAAAGAGAGACAGAAAAATGAAAAAACAAAGGAGGCTGGCTGAGGAAACTCTGAAAATTAATAATTTTTAAGTTTTCAATTTCCATTTTAACATATTTTTAGGAGATAAGAGTTCTCTAAAGATTAAGAAAGTGTTTTTCTCTATTTCATCTTTTACTCACGTAGTCTCCATTTAAAGTAACGGAATGTACTCTGTATTATGTAAGTCATCTGAAACAATCAAGAGGCTACCTATGCAGTATGCAGCTAAATACTTGATTATTTACAAGATAGATTTGAATTATATATTTTATTCTGTGAGAAAAAAACTCTTCCTGTCAACAAATATACTGTATAGGTTATTGAACATGTGTCATACTACACACTGCAGATTGGTTATTTGCTAAAAATGGCTATTATTTAAGAATTAAATATACACCTAAACGAATAGGGAGCAAGGAAACATTGACATTAATTAAAGGTTAACTTGATTCCTGTCTAACAATGGATGAAAATAAATAAGAACAGACAAGGATACAAATGTTTATGAAGTACCTTCTCGACAAAAGATAATGTGTTTCAAGTCTGTTTCTACAGTCAGATAAAGTAGGCAATATTATCCACACCTTACAGAAAAAATCCAGGTAAGGGATGATCCGGAGGGATGATGT
>SJYX01005816.1:0-17133 GCA_006410675.1 Oreotragus oreotragus | reverse complement strand
GTCAGTCTGTGTTCGATGCAGGATGCAGGATGCTTGGGGCTGGTGCATGGGGATGATCTGGAGGGATGATGTGGGGTGGGAGGTGGGGGGGGTTCATGTTTGGGAGTTCAAATAAAAATTTAAAAAAAAAAAAAATCCAGGTAAGACCACAGAGTTTTAGTAGTAGAGCAAATATCTGACTCAAGTCAGCCCACAGTAACACCTTAGAAAGACATAGAAAATAAGACAAGGGACTGAGCTGGAGGTTATGTTACTAGGATCAGAGATCACTTTAAGCAAATGCCCATGTCAGTACTGCCCTGTGAATAGTTGTCTAAGAAGAACTCAATCCAGAACTCATATCTGAGTAGAGGGCAAATGCTAGGTAGTGGGGTTGTTGAGGGTGAAGGGATGTTATAAATCCTTCACAACCAGAAAAGCTGAAATTATATAAAGAGGGTGGCAATGCAATCAATAGATTACACAGCTGGGGGGGGGGGGAGTAATAACTGGGCCAAAAGACCATATAAATAGTAACATTTAAATAAAATTGATCTGAAATCTAGTGAGTAGAATAATGTCCCCCCAAAATGCTCATGTCCTACTGCTTGGCACCAGTAGATATATTACCTTAAATGAAAAGAAAACTGTGTAGATGTGATTAAATTAAAACCAATCAAGAATAAATGGTCTTTAAGAAATTTTAAGTATAGTTGATTTAGGATGTTTCAGGTGCACAGCGAAGTGATTCAGTTATACATACATGTATTGACTTATGCCTCTACACTTCCTAAATTCCTAAATGTTAAAATGAATGCTTGAACATTTTCCTTAACTGCCAGAATATGACTTTGTAATCCACTTTATATTCCAAACTGTAATTTAATATTCACTTTCACAATTAGGGTTTTGAGGTTAATATTTTTTGGCAGCCTTTTCCAACCCTGATGGCAGATTAGAATCACCTGGAGTTTTTGAAAATATAATGCTCATCCTGACCACTGACTAATTAAATCAGAATCATTACGGGTGAATCTAGACATCTAATCTTTTAAAAATTTCCCCATGTCACTTTAGTGTAAAGCCAAGGCTAAGAATCAGCACTCTATAGTCTTCTATTTTTCAGAAAAAGTGCTTTACATTGAAACCAAGTTATGTCTTGACTATGGTTTTTTTGTAGTTTATCCTGATTTTTCATAATCATGGTTAATTAGGTGAAAAAAAAAAGACAGTTCTCTTCTGTCATTTTAAAGAAAATAAATACTTTCTAAATTAATCTTGATACAGTCATTAAATAGCTTGATATTTAAATAGGTTATGTAATGTAAGAAATAAAACACAATGCTTTACAAGCTCCTCTGTACTATTAGAATTCTTGATTATATTGGACAAGTGCATCTGTGAGTTCATGAAGTTTCATCAGTGTCAAGGTCAAGGAGTGGTTTGGGGAAGAATGCTCCTTCTTGAACATAATTTCCATCATCCATCCTACCGCAAGCCACTAAAATTTGATCTATAAGCTTAGTAACAATAGCATGTCTGCTATGAAAATATAACTTCAAAATAAGTCCCTATTCCAGCTTTCCAAACAAACTGCCTTCTCCAGGCTCCTTATAGAATCAGATTTTGATAATCCTAACTTACTGTACTTCTTCTGATTTAGAAAGAATGTTTTAGAGCTATTCTTTCCTATTCCTATAAATAGGAATGACCCTGTTTTTACAGAATGTGGGGATCCTTGTTTCAAATAGTTCTTTAAAAGTAATCTGCAAATGGCCTTTGATTGTCCTTTCCAACAGGGGAAACTTGATATTTCCTGCTTTGAATTAATAAGAGAAAAGGTCATATTTGCTGTTGCAAGCTTCCTCTCTCTTCTCTAGCTTCTTTTAGAACTTTATTATCCATAAAGATAAGGAAAAGTACCAAAGTTGATGACACAAATCTGCATAAAATCTCCATATTTATTTTCTGCCTGATGAACCTTGAATTTCAACTGTTTCTTCCTTCAAACCAGATGTTTCCTTTAAATTTGTAGCTGTTTTACAGAGAACCAGATATTTTGCTCAACACATATTGTGTTAGTTTTATGCAAAACAGAAACACTTAAAAACCTAAATTCATTTATTTGAAAAAAATGTACTGACAGTAAATTATTCTATGCTCTTGGGCTAGGCATTAGATGATATAAATATTTAAGAAATTATTTAGCATAAAATTTTGAATAAAACAAATAGATTTCTTTGGGCAAGGGATCATACAGTATATAAAAGATACAGGCATATGAAGCAGGGGAAATCACAAGAGAGTAACAGAGTGCTTGGAGTTGAGTTTTAACTTGACCCCTAAAACCAGAGAATTTTACAAGGCAATTTCTTCACGGCAAACCTAGTGGAAGTGAAAGTTACCTCCCAAGAAAAAACCGATTTTGATGGTCTCCTAAGATTTATGATTTTGTTTTATAATTCTGTGATTTTTTTCTTGTGGAGGAAAAAAATCTGTTCCCTTTGGCATCCTCATAGAGGAGACCAGCATCCATTCTGCACTGCATCTTATGCATGTATGCAGTTGCAAGATGCTTTGAGAATATTAAACACTTACCTCTGACAAAAGATAAAAATATATATATATGCTTGCCACTTTGACCAAAGAAACACAAACCATAGCAGTATCTAGAGCTTTATGTTCCAGATGGTGATGAATCACTGGTGGAGCCCCTAGGGTCTAATTGCACAACTTTCCTAGATACCTATAAAGCATCAATTATGCAGAACAAGTGCTTTCTCTTAATTGTTTCTCCTAGGAATTTTAATATAAATAGAAGTATATTACAAAACAAGCATTGTTTGAATCTGAAAACTCTAGTTATAGTTAATAAAGATATATATTGGCTGTATATATAAAGATATATATTTGGAATTCTGTTACAGGATACTGTTACATTTTACTGTTCAGTAGAAATGAAAATTTTTTAGATTTCTATGTTGCAATATTGAAAACAATTATTATCAATTGTGGCACTTACATAGGTTATATAATCTAGGACAGATTTTAATGTTTTATAACCTCTGCAAATTAACACTTTTGATTGCATACAATATTAGAAAAATATGATTCATACTTTTATCAAAACCTGTTATGATAGTTTCTTATGTATCTCTTAGAGTTTCCCTGCCAAGGTAACATTATGAAACTTTTTAACTTTGTAGACAGTGGTAAGGAAAAGCACCAAAACTGAAATGAAAGGAACAATAAAATGTCTATACCATCCAAACTCGACACTGATTTCTTACTGATCTCTCCTATTACAGTAAAAGAAGTACTTCTCCTGGGCTTCCTTGGGGACTCAGTGGTAAAGAATCTGCCTGCCAATGCAGGAGATGTAGGTTCCATCCCTGGGCCAGTAAGGTTCCCTGGAGAAGGAAGTGGCAACCCACTCCAGTATCTTCCCTGGGATAATCCTATGGACAGAGAAGCCTGGAGGGCTACAGTTCATGGTGTTGGAAAGAGTCAGACATGATTTAGTGACTAAATAACAACAGCTATAAAATTCCTCTCCCACTTAAGATCAGTAGGTGACTGACTTCTCAGTTATTTATCAAATGCGCAGAGGTAGGAGTCTTCTTAGGATGACAGGGGTTGTGAAAGTTTTCATTAGGCAGCTCCCTGAACTTCCTTAAGTTTCAAACACACTTGCACATCACCTGCTACTCACAGGATAAAGGCTCTGAAGACAAGCACAGAGCCCTGTGTAATTTCATCTCTGGGGGACGTGAGCAAGGCCAGAAGTGCAGAGGTAGCACAGAGCCTCAGCTGTCTTCCCTGAAGTTTGCCAAAGCCACCATCTGTAACCTTGAAGCAGCTGCTGAACTAACCTTATCCACCCGGAAGTCTCCTTACCACCAATAAGGGATCTCAATGAAAAGATGAGACTTTGGGGCTATGGGTCTAACGAAATATTTTTGGTTTGACTCTGTATTACAGACTTGCTTCTTGGCACTTATTTTTTTATTTCACTTTCATTGCTGTCTCTCTCTCCTCCAAACAGTTCACAGGATGGAGCTGAAGCTGTCATTCTGGAATCAAGGACAGGAAGTGAAAGCAGTAGTCATGTGAATTCGGAGGCTTCAGTGTCCGGGGATAAGTCTCTTGGGCCGGGAAGGACGTTTAGAGAAAGAGGGAATTAAGACTTCAGGAAGTATATGGGAAAGAGAAGCAGTGTCTTGTTCTGCAACCTACTCACATAACCTTTCCCATGAATAAGGCCTGTTAAACTGATTGGATCTCGAAAGGGCCTCTTTCGCTGTTTTTTTTTTTTTTTTTTCTTATGACTTCCATCCAGAAAAAACACCACAGAGAAACCAATAAAATGCTGGGTTGGTTATTACCTTTAAAGGTCATTCTAAGAAGGGTGCCATATTATTCAAGTCTAAAGTGACATAGTCACCTTAAGGCTCCAAGGAAATGTCAGGCACAAACAGTCAGGACCAGAGAAGACGAGCATTCTGTAGCATCTTTGCAGCTTTTCTCTTAACTCCATGATAAAAAGTGTATCCAAAATAAGTGATCAGGGATTAGCAAAGACAAACTAATTTTCTACTTTTGGTGTAAGAATTTGGTAGTAGTGGTTATGACACAGGGGAGGCAAAAGGGTTTAGCTGAAATCATTATAACTGCTAAGAGCTTAATGCCAAGTACATAATATTGTATTTTTAGGCAAGTGAGCTTTCAATTTTAAGATTTATAGATTTTTTTAAAATTATAGGAGACCTTTAAAATTAGTCTTTATGTCAATGTAATTGTCTATTTACTTTCTCCTGCTACAGCCATCTGTGGACAATATTGGGGAATGAATGGGAATGAATTTTTTTTCTCTTCTGTTTGGTTCTTTTACTTTCCCTGGGACAAGCTTCTTATGCCATGGAATTTCTCACCAAACCCCCACCAAAATTTATCCTTCTACCCATTTCTACTAAAATGGGAACTATAATTGTTAACAGTTCTACAAAGCTTTGCCTTTCCAATAAGACTTATAGTCTGCTATTATTATTCATGCAGTGCATTAAACATACTTGCCCTTCTGAGCACTCCTAAACTTATTTTTATAGATGCCACTGGTCTTCTGCAGTATCTCATTAATGGACACTGCAAATAATCCAAGACACATTTTAGTTTTTATTTCTGATGGAAAGTGGGATTGTGTATTATAAAGCTATCCTTCTGTGGTTTGAAAAATGGGAAATGGAATTTTATGGAAAAAAAATTAAAGGGAAAAGAGACTTTATGTAAATGGTAATGATTTTGCAGTTAAGGCAAAATGGGATAAAAATCTATAAATTTCCTTTTCATTATGATAAAAGGTTAATGGTTCCCATTTGACAGATGTCAGCCTATGAAGTAGAGTATGTGATTCATGTGGGAAATTATTAATTGAGGTCTCATAATGTAGGACACCTTTACTATTGTAATGTTAGCACCTCATTTCTTGAGTTCTTACTGTATGGCAGGTGCTGCACTAATACCAAGGTCACCATAAAAATTTTAAGATGAAGGTGCTATTAACTTTTTTACAAAATAGAAATCTTAAAATATTGTAGAACTAGCAAGTGGCAGAGCCAGGGTTCAAATCCAGGTCTGTCAGTCCCAGAACTTGTTTTCTTATCCAATTTCTTATCCTGGATTGAAATTCTAGCAAATGTATAAGAGACAATATTTTTATTGAAGAATGTTTTGTTAATTTCTGCTGTCCAGAAAAGTGATTCAGTGATTATACTGAATAAAGCAATAAAAATATAAGGGCATTTCCATGTATCTGATTGCTTCTATTTTCTTGATGAAGTAGGAGGCAAGAGTTTGGTGGGGACATGACTAGAAGAGTTTGGTAGAAAATTAAATGTGAAATAAACACTTTCGGAATTGAAAAGCATGAATAAATATGTGTGTGCATGGGTATGTATGTAAATATGTACGTTTTAACAATTTTAGTTGCTTGAGTGTCAGTGCAGAGTAGGCAACTAGTATGTTTAAGGAGATCAGGTATTTTCCAGATGAGTAAAATGGAAAGAGAAGAGAATGATGGGCTTAAAGACATTTTGAAGGGAAGATTATCAAAATGGGATCCAAACTATTCAAGGGGAAAAGTGAGGTCACAAGAAGAGAGAGCCAGTAAACTTAAGATCTTTTAAGATAAAGAAGTGCTGAAATCAGAGTATTTGTCTGAATGAGCCAAAAGAGTATAAGTGATTTTCCAAACACTTGATCCTCAAGATTGAAATTGCAAAAGAGCTTTTGATAGTGACAAGACCCAAGATGTGGTAACAGTAGCAAATGACTAAGCTGGGATGAAAGAAAAATCCTTATATGGTGAGGAGATCAAGGGATCCAAAGGCCAAGCTGTTGGATATATTGAAAAAAATTTCCAGTAAGATACAGAAACATAATCTAAGTTTGTTTCATCTGTTGGGTGGGATTTTGTGCTTCCTGGTAAGAGGAAGGAGAATAAATTCTTAAGTTTTTCAGGCAGTTAGAGGTTAGCATGAGGACCCTAGAGACCAGGCACTAGGAAATAGAACATAATCATGAAGTAGGGTGGTGATATGAAAGGCATCGATCACTGACAGCTTAGTTTTTTTGTTTGTTTTTGCGTTAAGACAGCACCTCCAGAAGTGTCTGTTACATAAATGACCACCCACACTGAAGGGAAAAAAAGAACAAAGCAAACATTGATAGTTTTTGCTTCCCTACTAATTAGTTTCCACCAGAGTTTTTCTGGTGGCGTATACAAAGAGCCACAAAAAAGTCTAAATCTTGAAAATTCACCCAGAGCACTATACTAAAAAAATAGTGATTTTTGTTGTTGTTTAGGAATCGATGGTGCACACTGATGCAAGGTGATTGAGGAGGTTGGGAACTTAATCTGTAACTGGAGTTCTTGGCTAGTTTCCATATGAGAAGAAACTTCACCAACATCTCACTATACGTTTTCCTCAGAGATCAATAAAATAAAAACTACAAAAATACAGCCATTAAAGTGCTGGGTTTGCCATGAAAGTATAGCATGTTGACAGGCTGGACTTCATGTCCCTTGGCTCCAATCAGACATAGCCAAGGCACCGGAGTTGCAACTGATGACAAGGTGATTTTTTTTTTTTTTTTAGTTGTTGACCTTGTTCTTTTTTTTCCCTCTGAGCTAAGGACTGTCCTGGGTCATTTCATTCTTGTTGTTTCAAGTTTCTTTCTAATTGCTTGCAGAAATCCAGCTCTTCTTTTCTTTAAAGGAAAAACTTTTGTGAGGGGGTAGATGACTATTAGAGAAAAAAAATTATTCTTGTGCCANTCATTTCATTCTTGTTGTTTCAAGTTTCTTTCTAATTGCTTGCAGAAATCCAGCTCTTCTTTTCTTTAAAGGAAAAACTTTTGTGAGGGGGTAGATGACTATTAGAGAAAAAAAATTATTCTTGTGCCACTGAGGTGCTGCTATTAAACATGACAGTATAGTCTCTACCTCTATTTCCAGCTGTTAGTGATCCTAGAAATTTAGTTTCTCTCAGCTCCTTTTTAACAGTCGATATGATTATTTAAAGATGCCTTTGCAAATACAATTGTGAACCCGTGAAATATCTTGAGTAACAGAATCTTAATTATACCAGTGTTACAGATGGCCTCTGTTTTCCTGAAGTCACTTCCATGTATCATAACCATTCTGTATTGCCCTGTATCAAATGTAGCTAATGTAAAATGCTCTAAAATAGGACAATTTGGCAGAATAATAAAAAATGTGTGATGAGTATGAAAAGTTTTGCTCTATCCAGATGGCTGCATCCATGCTTATTGTCTCCTGTTTCCCAAATTCTGTCTCCACTGTTTGCTGAATTTACCAGAAGTTTTCAGTGTGAGATGAAGCCAGCATAGAAAAGTGTAGACTCAGGAATCAAAAATGAAAAACAAAGCCTTGTTATTTGAAGTCACACCTTAAACATGTCATCTGGATTGTAAGGAACAGAAGAAATAAGCAAGAGGCAGAACTGAGTTATGCTTAAGCCACAGCATAAGAAAGAAAAACATGTTAACGCCCATGAAAGCATGGGTTTCAGAGCCTTAACTTAAAAGATTCTCACTGGTGGTGAGCCTCGCTCATCTTCCCTTATTTTAACCATCAAAAAGAATACATTTGAATCAGTTCTAATAAGATGGATGAAACTGGAACCGATTATACAGAGTGAAGTAAGCCAGAAAGAAAAACACCAATACAGTATACTAACACATATATATGGAATTTAGAAAGATGGTAATGAGGACCCTGTATGCAAGACAGCAAAAGAGACACAGATGTGTAGAGCAGACTTTTAGACTCTGAGGGAGAGGGAGAGGGAGAGGGAGAGGGTGGGATGATTTGGGAGGATAGCATTGAAATATGTACACTATCATGTAAGAAAGGAATCGCCAGTCTATGTTCAATGCAGGATGCAGGATGCTTGGGGCTGGTGCATGGGGATGATCCGGAGGGATGATGTGGGGTGGGAGGTGGGAGGGGCGTTCATGTTTGGGAGTTCATGTACACCCGTGGTGGATTCATGTCAATGTATGCCAAATCCAATACAGTACTGTAAAGTAAAATAAAGTAAAAAATAAATAAAAATAAAAAATAAAGCACAATGGATAAATGAAGATTTGATGATATTGTGCTTTGTGTGTTTTTATTAACTAATTGGAAAGAATAGTTCATTAATTAGGAAAATAATGTTTAGCACATTATTCTTGGTTAAATAAAATGTTTTCTTTATGACCTGTCAATGTCTGAAATATCATAGACATAAACAAAACTAATCTTACAGAGCAAAAGATAAATCACCGCTGTCCAGCATTCACAGACGGCTTAGTAGATACTTGTGTACAGTGTCACCTTACAGAATGGACCTAGGTCTAGACTTGCAGAACCTAAAATATTCATAAGCAGAAATGCTGCCCTAATAAAGTACTGGCATCCAAAGCAAGAATTTCTTGTTGTTTGGTCACTAAGTCACATCCAACCTTTTTGTGACCCTATGGACTGTAGCCCACCAGGCTCCTTTGTCCATGGGATTTCCCAAGCGAGAATACTGGAGTGGGTGACCATTTCCTTCTCCAAAAGCAAAAATAAGTTTTGCAAAATAGGCACTTTACTGAATGTGTCTTTTTTGTCAAAACAACGGATGAGAAAGCTGCCAATTCAAAATCATGGAAATAAGAAACAAAAGATCATTACCCTTGGTAAAAGTAAAGAATGAATTTGCTCAATACTCGCTAACTATTTCTATTTAGCCCCTCATTATCTAAATAAACTTTTGAGATTAGGGGCAATATTTGAGATTTGAATCCAAATTATTCTGTCCCAAGTCTCTTATCTTCATTCAAAATTTTGTTTAAAAGGTTAACACACATTTTCAAAGAAACTGACTTTACCACATAACTATGCTGACGATATTTTTTATACTTGCAATTGAAATGCAGTATACATAAAAAGAAATGCACATATCATAAAAGTATGTCTTGTCAAATTTTCACAACTGAACACTTCCCTGAAATCAACTCTTAGATTAAGAAACAGATTATTGCCAAAACCCCAGAATCTCACTTCTTATATTCTATTCTACTATCCCTGACTTCTAAAATATAGATTAGTTTTAACTCATTCTAGACTTTATCTGGTAAAGAATTTGCCTGCAATGTGGGAGACCTGGGTTCGATCCCTGGGTTGGGGAGATACCCTGGAGGAGGGCACGGCAACCCACTCTAAAATTTTTGCTTGGAGGATCCCCATGGACAGAGCAGCCTGCCAAGCTTCAGTGCATGGAGTTGCAAAAAGTCGTACATGACGGAGCAACTAAGCACAGCACAGCCTGTCTACTTAGTCACATTGTGTTGTTTCGTATACTCTGTTTTGTGTTTGGCTTCTTTGACTCAGCGTTGTCTGTGAGGTCCATTCACAGTGCTGGACATTTGTTCTAATTCCGTTAGGACTATTACAAATAGCGCCACTATAAACGTTAGAGCTTCTGTCCTTTGGTTAGTGCATATTTGAATTTCTGCTGGGTATTACCTAAGGAGAGTAATTGCTGGATCATATGATTACTTGAGTAAATAATTATAAAGTGGTTGTACCAATTCATAGTCTTACCAGGAGTGTATCAGAGTTCTAGATGCTGCACATTCTCAGCAACACTTGGTATTTTCCATTATTTAAATGTAAGCTATTCTGATATGTATGTGGCAGTACCTCGTGGTCTTAATTTGCATTTCCCTGATGAATACATTTTTATTTGTTTATTGCTCTTTGGTCATCATCTTTTGTGAAGTGTCAGTTCAAAGTCTTTTATAGAGTGACAATATTTTTATAATACTAAATGCAGGAGAGACTATAATATTTGAAATTAAGGTTTTACTTTCAAATGGAAGCTCAAAGATCATTTCAATTCACACATGTCTCCATCTACCTCAAAGGGTTTAGCATCTGATACAGGAAAGTCTTTTGTTTCTCAGTGCTGAAAGTAGAAATTTGCATGTGCCGGAGGAAAAAGATTGAAATTTTGCTTCAAGGAAAAGAGCTATTCTTCTGAAATTTCTTTTAAAATTTATTCCTCTGAAGTCCCCTCTTTTCCCCTAAATTAATTTGTGTGGGAGAGAATTACAAAACTACCTCCCTTCTTTCTCTTCAATATAATGATGTGATGAAGTACTTGTATTTTAAAGTAGCCATCTTGTTACACTTGCAAAATGAATAATCATAACTTTGATATAATCATAAGTTTGATAACTTCTAACTTCATCTGAAATTGTTTGTGTGTAGCTGTTATATTTAGCTTTTACCATTGGTCTTGGGGCAGTGCCTGACCTACCGCATGTATCATCTAATTTAATATTCCCAATAAATGTTACAAGTAGCGCTTGTATTATCCTCACTTTGGAAATAAAAGTAATGAAGGCTTAAGGAAATGGCAACCCACTCCAGTATTCTTGCCTGGAAAATTCCATGGACAGAAAAGCCTGGCAGGCTACAGTCCATGGGATTGCAAAGACTCAGACACAACTAAGCTACTAAACCACCACCAAGGAGGTTTTAAACTTCTGTAAAATTGCAGACAGGATTAGAGGAGGAAGCAGAATTCCAAGATAGCTTTAAGGTAACAAAATAAATACCCCCTAACTACTCTTTGCTGTCCTTTGTGACTTGCATGGTGTGTAGCTTTTCAGATCAAACCAAATAGTGAAAATACATGTGCCTTAAATGGGTCTCACCAGGTCAACTTGGATCTCATTCTGCTAAATCTAATGGACTTTTTTGTGTTTTGTTCTCATCTTTCTTTACATCACAGCAGCACTCACTGTTATTCCATCTCCTTGAAACACTGCCTTTCTTTGACATCTCTACATTTTCTTGCTTTTACTAGTGAAACTTAATGTCCCTTTTGCAGGCTTATCTTCCTTCTCAAACTTCCCTAGACCAGATCCCCTCACTATGGGCTCTCATAACCAAAGAGACTTCTGCCTTGAGTTATTGCATGTATTTGGTTAGAGATGCCATTTTAGCCTTGATCTACTCTAACACTTTTTATACCCTCTTAGTGTGTCTTTGTGAAACTGCTCTAGTGGAGCTGCCTTTGGCTTTTGTGCCTCTTCATTTTTCTCTGAGGTTCTTTTCAACTTTGATGGCTACCTAACTCCTTGTTAGGGCTCCAAACTCTCATTTTTTAAGTGACTCACCCTGGGTGTTGGAAAGCGCTGGTGGTACTTTTGGCCCCAGAATTTAATACAGTTCAGCTGAAGTCTAATTTTTTTTCCCCACATTGATTTGATTTATGATCATTTGTTTCACTCTTGTCAAATAAGAACTCATTTGTCTAAAGTAAAATGATGTTCTGTGCCAGAAGGCAGAAATGTGTGCTTGCATCAGCGCAAAGTTATGTTTCTTTTATATCCTGTGTATATCTTTAATATGGGTTCTTATTTAACTTGCACAATAAACAAAGAAGAAGGAGAAACGCATCAATATGAGCTAGACTGGGCATGAATTAATTATTAAGAGATCATGAATAAGGAAATAGCAGAAATAGCTGTATATGCTGAACTTTATTTTGAGCTTCTAGTTGTAATGACTATGTTTTTGTTAAGGTACCTCATTAGAGGTTAAATTGTTTGCTTTTTCCTCTTCTTAACACAGACAATACCTGATACCTGAAAATCATCTTTGATTCACCAAGGGCAGCCTTTGTTAGAAAGTGAGAGAGAGAACAACTGCATCTGTGGTAGCCATATTGAGATGTGTAGGATGAGCTTTTTTCTAGGAAAACGGGATAACATACACTAGGATGGTTTGTGTTCTGAGGAGTTTATTGAAAATGATTCCCAACCTCTAAAGTATTCCCAGAGAAATGGAATAGAGGATGGTTGTTTTATCTCAGCAAGAGTCAGTATTGGAACCAAATCTGGCATGCCATCCTGGGGCTAATGTATAATCCCTGGAAGTGACTGTGCATACAAATTAGGCATGGGTGGATGAGGGTATATTTTCTGTGGGCACTAACATTTTCTACTCCACTGTGCCTGCTTTAGACTAAATGTTCCCTCCCAACCCCTAATTCACACATTGAAATGTAATTCCCAGTGTGATGGTATTTGTAAGTGGGACCTTCAGGAGATGACTAGGTCAAGAGGGTGAAGCCCTCATGAGTGGGATTAGTGCCCCAGAGAGTTCTCTCGCCCTCTTCTGCCACATGAGGACACAGTGAGAACTTAGCCATTGATGAACCTGGAAACAGGTCCTGACTTGTTAATCTACCAGCACCTTGATCTTAGACTTCCATCCTCCAGAGTTCTGAGACATTTCTGTTGTTTATAAGCCACCTAGCTTTTAGCATTCTATTATAGCAGGCTGAATGGAGTGAAATACAACCCTTCCCCACCTTCTCCTCCATGTGCCTTAAATGTTTTGCTCAACATATAAGTCAACTTCTTCTACTAGCTTTTGTGCACTGGACCTGATCCCATATGTCTAATCTCTACTCCATGCCAGTATTTTCCCATTATTATCATTAGGTTGACTGTATATGTTTTCCTAGGTCAGTCATGATTTATGCCTGTGGTCCCTCTATATCCTGCCCAGTGCAGCAACTGTCCCATATATTTGGCTTTTTAAAATTCCACCAAAGTAAATTATGCAAATTTTTTTCTTTCTTACATCTAACTTACTTTACTCAACATAATGTCCTCCAGGAACATCCATATCGTTACCTGTCTAAAGTAAATCTATGAAGATGTCAATGTTTTCAATTTTGTTATTTATGCTATATCTCATGCCTACATCCCTACAAGCACTTATTTCTCCATCTTTTTTCAGTTTGTCTTAGAATCCATTTGCAATGCAGGAGACCCCGGTTCAACTCCTGGGTCGGGAAAATCTGCTGGAGAAGGGATAGGCTACCCACTTCAGTATTCTGGCCTAGAGAATTCCATTGGCTATATAGTCCATGGGGTCACAAAGAGTTGGACACGACTGAGTGACTTTCACTTTCACTATTTCATTTCATTTCTTTCAAAGATGTCATTATTATATCTTCTGATTCTACATATGCTGAAAGAGAAATAACGGGGAAATTTTCCATGAGAACAAAGGCAAAGACTACAGAAAGCTGATAACAAATTTTCTTATGCTGCTGCTGCTGCTAAGTCACTTCAGTCGTGTCCGACTCTGTGTGACCCCACAGACGGCAGCCCACCAGGCTCCCCCATCCCTGGGATTCTCCAGGCTGGAGTGGGTTGCCATTTCCTTCTCCAATGCATGAAATTGGCTCTAAAAGAAAAAACCAAGTAAAAGAAGTACTAATTATGACAAGTAGCTAAATATAGTTGTAGGAGAAGCATTGAAAGACTGTGAATAACATTGTGACAACAAAGGAATAAATGCAAAACACTGTTTATTTTATTAGTGGTCTGTATTTATAATGGCTTATTCTTGTAGCAAATATCATTAGAAATTGCTTTGCACAAAACTATTTTCTTAGATGATTACATAATTCATGGCAATAATGTTTGATGGGCTAGCAAGGAAGAATTATTCTGAAAAAGATTAGGACAGGAAGTGCTGTTTCTAGCCTTAACTCTTTGGAATAGCCATCTCTTCTAATGAAGAAATAACCTAGTGTCAATTCTTTGTCAAGTAATTCACACTTAATTATACAAAAAATTATAGTCTAAAAAAAGTAGCTTCTATTTCAATCTTTTGTACCTCATTAATCTCTGGTGAAGACTCTTAAGGGTCCCTTGGACTGCAAGGAGATCCAACCAGTCCATTCTGAAGATCAGCCCTGGGATTTCTTTGGAAGGAATGATGCTAAGGCTGAAACTCCAGTACTTTGGCCACCTCTTGCAAAGAGCTGACTCATTGGAAAAGACTCTGATGTTGGGAGGGATTGGTGGCAGGAGGAGAAGGGGACAACAGAGGATGATATGGCTGGATGGCATCACTGACTTGATGGACATGAGTCTGAGTGAACTCTGGGAGATGGTGATGGACAGGGAGGCCTGGCGTGCTGCGATTCATGGGGTCACAAAGAATTGGACACGACTGAGCAACTGAACTGAACTGAACTGAACTGAGTCTCTGGCTAACCTACATAACCAAGAAATAGAAAAAATTACTATTTTTTAATCTTCTAAACTTTCTTTCTTATATATATGGCAGGTAAAAAATGATCATAGAGAGGTCAACAATATATTCTTTTGAAAATTTCAAATATTTTATGGTATATAGGATTTCCCTGGTGGCTCAGATGGTAAAGCGTCTGCCTACAATGCAGGAGACGTGGGTTCAATCCCTGGGTTGGGAAGATCTCCTGGAGAAGGAAATGGCAATCCACTCTATCCAGTATTCTTGCTTGGAAAATCCCATGGACGGAGGAGCCTGGTAGGCTACAGTCCATGAGATCTCAAAGAGCCGGACACGACTGAGTGACTTCACTTTCTTTTTATTTTCACTAATATTATTTCATATAGTATACACACACACATATATATGTGTATATAAATATATATATATATATATGTACACTTTGCATAATTCCAAAGAATTGGTATATATTATCAAGGAGTTGGTCTTTATAAATCAAAAATCTTCCAAAGGGAAAAAGATCATGATTATTTAGATGTAAGAAAGTGATCTTTCTGTTTAATTCATGACTGTCTAATAATCTATGTTGAGCTTGGCTTCAGAGTTAGAGTCTAGGTTCCTATAAGGTAGAAACCTTGTCGCATCTTTCTAAACCCAGCACCAGTGCTGAAAACATAATAGAAACTAAAAACCTTTGCTTGATCTGAATCAATATTCTTTATACTCAAGAAAGACCAGGTGATTCTGTACTCTCTCTGCTTCAAGACTACACTTTTACTTAGGGGAGGAGGGTGTATATTGTAATCTTGGCATCTCTAGTTTACTGTGTCCTGAGACCTTTTTAATGTTTACTTAGTTATTAGAATGAAGATAGATGGGGGTACTTCCCATCCTTAGATCTTATTATTACACCATGATGATCTCCAGGAGGGTATTTGAAATCAAGATTTATAGGAAGGTGATCAATGATCATTATGACAAACATGTGCATGGAGAAGCCAGTAGCATGCCTATATGTAGAGTATATAAATAAATAAATAAATAAATATATATGTATACATAGAGAGAAGGGGGCTAGGGGAGGGAGAATGAAGCTAATAGTACAGAAAGTAGTAAAGTTAAAAGTGACCATATGGCTCTAGTCATTCAATGGTCACTTCCTGAGAACCTGCTTTACATGGACATTGTGCTAGCTGTTTGGGAAACATCAAAAAATCTAATCATTATGATCCATGCCTGAAAGTGAGACTGACACAATAGGTGAATAAGAAAAAGCCTCCACATAGTAAATGCCTAAAAGACATTCTATTAAGTACCAAGAAAGAAAATACATTTGAAACGAAGAATTGCAACAGGAGATCTATTAGATTGGAGGAAGTTGGCAAAAGCAAAGCTCTTCTAAAAAAGAACTCTTTAAGCTAATATCTGTAGGCCAGACCACACAGGGAAAAACATTGACTGTCACAAGTATCTTGATGTTTGTCCAGGCTGTGTTTCAACTCCTTTCCATGGCCCAGGGTGCTCCCTACCATTCTGTGCTGGCATATGCTTCTCTATCTTAAGTCCTCCTTTGGCCTAAACTAGATCAAATAGATTTCTGCTATTCAAAACCAAAGAACCTTAACTAACACACATTCAAAAGGTACCTTGATACAAGATGAGGATTTATGTGATAGTAAGCATTAAAATTCATTATTTTGGTCTCTGATCTTCTTGAAATTGATGCTAGAGCAGTAATGTTGAAAAAATTAAAAATATGTTGAATATGCCTATATTTTTAATAGCCTCATTTTACAAGATAGCTCATCCAAGTATTGATTTTATAGCCAGTCATAAACTTGCAGAATTTTTGGAGGCAGAAAAGACCTTGAGGGAATTATCTTAATTTACAGATAAGAAAACAGCAAAAGAAGAACAAAATCCAGAGATGAGGCCATAGTGGAAAACTAATTTATAGTATAGCCAAGACGAAGCATAGAAGTCTGACTGCCATTTTAAGGTTTTTCTCAAAAGTGCTAAGTCTCTCTGTAAAAATTCATAGGAATATCTAAAGAGACTGATGACTTTTTGACCGTATCCAAGATTTTTAGACAGAAAAACAAGTCTCTAGCAAATGGATACCTACTAAAACAAAAACTCTTGCAGGAAAGGAAGGTAAAGGTGAAGTTGCTCAGTCGTGTCCTACTCTTTGCTAGCCCACGGATTGTACTCTACCAGGATCCTCTGTCCATGGGATTTTCCAGGCAAGAATACTGAAGTGGGTTGCCATTTCCTTCTCCAGGAGATCTTCCCAACTCAGGGATTGAACCTGGGTCTCCCACATTGTAGGCAGACACAAGCTATCTAGGTTTCATTTTCTCTTCATTGATAGCACTTCAAGTTAAACTAGGGTTAGATCATGAAGAACTGGACAAGTCAGCAATAATCATCTTCAGTTCAGTCGCTCAGTTGTGTCCAACTCTTTGCGACCCCATGAATCACAGCACACCAGGCCTCCATGTCCATCACCATCTCCC
>SJYX01005814.1:0-12093 GCA_006410675.1 Oreotragus oreotragus | reverse complement strand
AAAAAAAAAAAAAAAAAAACACATGGATGGAAATCAGCCTGTCACCTTCAGGCAAAATTCAAAAATTCTGTTTTTATCAAAACGCCATTAACTTGTCATGTATTCTCTCCGCATTTGCTTTCGGAGCCTGTTTTCAGTCTCTATGTGGATAAATAAAAGCCTCTTCTTTAACATCAACTTTCCCCTCCTGTTTGAATTCTCAGACTTGGTCGTGATTAGGAGCTGTGACAGCACAGCCTTCCACCAGGGAAGTAAATGTGATGATAGTTACATTAGACAGAAGCGTAAAAGGAAGGCCCAGATCCGGAGATGCAGCTTTAACTTAATCACTGTTCATCTCTAGGCACTGAAGGGAGCAGGCTGTGCACAGAAGCTGAAGTGGGGTACACTGTGCATTCTGATGAGAGGGTATAATTGCAATCTGGAGGAGAACCCCTTTTCCTCCCTTAATGGAAGAATTTGAGGCTCTACTGTATTTGACTACTTCCTCAAATTTTTTATTCTTCTTGGCATAATGATGTGATAGAAGTAATGTTACTAAAAATGTCAGTGGTGACTGTTTTTTCCCCCTTTTGCTTCACAGTTACTTGCATGGTTGGGAGCATTTCTTCCATCTAAATGCCTTATTCAGATAAATATCTGCCATGACCAGCCATCCTGACTAGTTCTTTCTCCTATCATAGCTTTGATGGCTAAAACTCATATTTTAAGTATGTCTATATTAAATATATATGTGACAAGATATTAAATATATGTTAAAACATGAGGACTATACATACCTTTCAATGAGATGATTTTCATGCTTGGAGAGGGTTACCTTCTACCTATGCATATTTCTATGTCGTTCTTCATGAAGGTTTAGCAGATTCTCTTCACAGGTTAAAGCTGTGGGGCTGGGATGCCATGCGGCCTTGTCCTTCGGCTGCTTTGCCTTTGAAGAGAGTCTGGGAACTCCAGATGGGGCTGAAGAAGCACTGTGTTCTTCTGGCCTTGCAGACTCACCTGGGTTTTCTGAACTCTCCTTTTCACTGCCCAGCCTTGAAGGAGTAGTTACCTCTGTGCTTTCTCCATGGACATTAGAAGCTTGGGGTAAACCATCCACTTCCTTTCCTACATCACCTCCTTTCGGAGGACTTGAAAGGGCCACTGTGTCTGCATTACTGGCGAGGAGGGAAGTATCGCTGAACCCTGAAGAGCCTGCTCCTGCTAGCAGGGGCACTGCAGCCTCGGTGGGATCCGCAGGTTCATTTGGAGGAGCATCAGAGAAACAGGGCTTGTCTTCAGCAGGGTCCTCCTCAACACAGGCCTCGAAGAAGTATTCGGTGTCCTTGTCTTCCGAGCCAGAGTCGGTCATGTCTGTTGGCAGTGGAGTGCTGCTCTTCTCTTCAATGTAACTGGTAACCTCCCCACAATCACTGTCATGAGAGGAGAGAGATAAGTAAGAATAAAAGTCCCCTTTTCTTAGCTGGATGGGCCGATGAGAATGCTCCAACACCTTCTCCTTGATTTGAGTTAATGAAGTAGGAGCAGTGACCTCATTTTCAGGTTGAGATTTACATTTCAGGGCTGTTGAAGCCATGTCAATGATTTCCTTAACAAAGTCATGTACTGAGCAATCTTCGGCATCTTTTTGATGAAAAATGTCTGGTTCACAGTCACAACAGGATACGTTGTCATTGGTGGCAACATTTTCCTCTGTTTCATTTTGTTCGCGTGCTAGGCAGCAACCAGCAGGTTTTCCAGCCATACTCAGTGCATTATTAGATGACGATTTCAGTACATCGGAGTCCTGTCCATTGATAACACTGGCTTCTGAAGGCAGTCCTGGACAAGATGTCTCAGTGGGAGCAGAAGCAGCACTCTGATTTTCAAAATGGTGGTGGTTTGGACATTTCTTTGGGACATGTCTAACCATTTGGGGAACAGACTCCTTCCCAGCAATATTTGATTCATCTGAGCCATCCATAACTGGTTTGCACTTACAATGCTCATTCTCTGAAATCCTTTTCCCAGCTGAACCAAGACTTTCCGATTCATTTGAAATCTCATTCGGTTTGTCCTTCTGACTTTCTGGAGTGCTTTCAATATTGCCATTTTCTATGTCTGCCACATATGGGTCTTTATTAACTTTGAAAATATTTTTCTTATTTTCACCTTTTGTCCCTAACTCACAGGTGTGGGGTAAATTCTTACTATTTCCATTATTTTCAGAGAGATGTTTTATTGAGCCATTGAGAAGGGTCTCAATGTTGAGAGTGTCTGAGGAATTGATCATCTCACTACTACTTACATCCTTATTGCCCTTGACTTCATCACTGAGATTACACCTTCTCTTATCTCTTGTCAAGGAAAGCTTGGGTCTAATCCAGGTCTGCAGCTCATTCTTTATGTAGTCCAGCCCAGACATCACGTTGCAGTCTTCATAAATTTCATCGTCCGTTGCAATACTGGAGTCATCATCCTCATCTTTGACGCACAGCTCTTCTTCTGTTAAGGTGAGCGTTGAGCTGGAGAGGAGGTCGCTGTCATCTTCATCATCAGTGCAGGCAGAGGTGCAAGAGACATTCACGATCATGCTGACATTGACATCACTTTCATCGGCCACCGAACGAGGAAGGCGCTTCCTGAATGACACATTCGATTCTGGGACCTTGTTCTTGTGTAACACAATATCCTCCGAGCAAAGAGAAAGCTCATCACTGCTGCTTAGTTCTGTAAGAGATGCTGGCGAGTCTTCATTAATAGAAGATGCCATGTCCAGTGACAGTTGGCCAGGGAAAGACATCTTTTGGGAACAGCTTTGAAGAGTGATATCGGAAACACTTTGCTTTATCTTCTGCTCTGAAGGGCTCTGGATATTCTCCAAACGATTCAGGAGATCTAATGTTCTTTTACTCAGTTCACCAACTGAGCCACTGCTCACACTTAGGTCCCCGGAGCTGTGACAGCTAAAAAGATCCTCATTGCTTTTATAAGACGTCAACCAACTTTCTAAAGAAGTGCTTCGCTGGAGGCTGTCACTGCCATTTTTAAAGATGCCCAATGCAAATAAATCACCCCCTGGAGAAAGAGACTCAATAGACGAACTATGAGATAAAAGAGAGAGCTGTCTGGCATTCTGCATGCCAGTGAATGTCTTCTCTACATCACCACTTTTATATGAACTGTGATCCATTTCATGGGGTGCACTTGCCAAAATCCTTTCATGGGGAGGTGCATCTGGTTGTAACTCTGTAGCCTGATGTTTAGATTTGCAGGATTTTTTATCAAAATAAAAACCATGAAGCAGGGGATCCTCCACATGTGCTTTTTCACTTTGTGACTGTTTCATTATCAATGGTAATTTGAGTTTTGAGCCTTGGAGGTACGAGTAATCATAAAATGTAAACACATCATGTTTTCCCTGTAATTCTTCTCCCAAACAATCAGGGGTATGTTTGGTAACACTGTTTAAATCTCCAACTTTTCCATTTATACAACCCACTGGTGAAATGGGTAACTGAGAGCTATTTGGGAGCTTAATTCGTTCCTCCTCATCTTTAATCTTTTGTCCTAACACGTTAACTGCATCTCCCATTTGTGGGTCCAGATGTTCAGAGTCAGGGTTACTTGGGGACCCATCCACTGCATTGAGCAAGCACATTTCAGAGTTGGTGGTGGTTTCGGTATCCCCTTCACTGACAATTCCACTCTCACTGCCTGAATTTTGGCTCATGTCTCCTCCATGGCATGGGCAGGCCTTCACCAAATTGGAACCCCCTAGAAGATCTGGCAAAGATTTGGTGGATGAAAAGGAAGAGTCTTTGCTGAGACTCTTAGTTAAAACACTAGGCTGCGTCACGCTAGTGAACTTTGGATTGGTTTTCAGGAATTGGATGTGGCTGTCTTCATAGAGCTCAACATTGTGGAGGCTGTAGATCTGGTAAACTTGCGGACTGGATGGGGCAGTGATACTTGATGCATACTGAGATGCCCCGTGGCCACCTGCCTCTTCTTCACACCTTGGGTTCTCACTACCTGTCTCTTCAAGGTTTAAGGAAGGCATGACAGGTTGGGATTCTTGATCAAGGTCATTCGATTCTTCGTTCAAACTAATTAACTTGTTACTTATGTCAGTTTCATCCCATTCCAAGGCATCCTCACTCGTCCCATTAAGGTCCATCAAGCCAGGATCAATCACATTCAAAGCCTCCTGTGTAGGAGAAAGGAAAAAAAAAAAAGGCAGAAAAATTAGGGAACACAAGCATGAACATTTTATCCATTCAAAATCTCTTGGAAGAGTCAGGAAAGAAACTTGCCCCAAGCATGAATTTGAAAGATAGCATAATTATCAGCTCTATTTCTCTCTGGAATAACATCCAAAATTATTGAAAGTGGCTTTTCTATCAATAGTAATTTGTCACTGGGGGCAATAACATAGATTAAAATGTAAGATCATTACAGTCAAATATGTAATTTATGGAATTAACTTATTTGCTATAGATTTCTTCTACATTTTTAACCTTGGATTGGGTGAAGATAAAACTGTCAGGTAAATAAAGGTAAAAAGAGGTTAGCCTGTGAATCTTTTAGGGTACATTCACTCTAATATCATCGCAGTTCTGGAGTTCATAATGGAGTACTATCTGCACCCACATATGGTGAAATCCCCTCTTGCTTCTGGTTCCTGAGTTCTCCACTTGATGCAGCTTCTGGGGAAAGAGAAGAGAGTTGTAGCTATCTAAAGCCATTCACTGGTCAGAAGCTCTCATAAGTCTATCATTTCCACTGTCTTCCCTTTAGGGTTCCTCCTCTTCAGAATGTGACCCTGTTCCCTATCAGACCCAAGCTGAGCACCAGCTGACTGGTTTCTTTACCCACATCTTCCCGGACTTGAGTCTCAGGCCCCAGTACTGCAGGGCAGCTTCCTAGTCATTAGTCACTGTTCTCACAGTCTCTCTCTTTATCCGTCTCTATCACAGAGATTCCACTTTGATCCTTGACCCCTTGTTCACTTCTCTCATACTGTCCCTATATAAAGTCCAGGCAGAACTCTCCCCCTCCAGCCCAACTCCAGCCCTAGAATAACTATCTGAGGACTTCCTGACTCCATGAATGAAGCAGCCCAGATTCTCTTAGGCTGCTTTCTGCCTGCACAGTTGGGTTCTTGTTCTTTCCTTGGATTTCTTGATTTTTACCCTCTTTGGTGGAGCGTGGCACATTCTGGGATACAGCAGCTGAATGGGTTTGGCATAGTCTTGGGAAGGTCGCTTAACCTTTCTGGGCAGTCATCGTCTCACACCACTTTTTCAAGGGGGTTAGCACTGTCCATCTTCAGAGATTATTCTGAGGATTAAGTGAGCTAATGTTTGTGACGGGCTGAGGAGGCAGTCAGTATAAAGCAGCTGGAATAGTCAGTGCATGGAGAATTGCTCTAGAGTGGCCTTTAGTTAATTCATAAAGGGTTTTCCCGGCCTACCTCATTCTCTCCTCATCTTTCCTTTCAGTTTGCTCTTAAAATCACAAGGGATTCATGACGTGGTGCATAGAGAGAGGTGTCTCACTGTATTAACAGGTCAGCATCTCTGCATTACAATTCAGAATTATTTTGACAATCTGGTTGAAAAACAGGCCATGCTGCTTTTCCTCCTCAGGAGTGGGAAAAAAGGCTTCGCCAGCAGCACATTCATAGTGCTCTCCTAAGAAGCTCTCAGTCCTTCCTGAAACTACTAGTGGAAGGATACCACAAGAACACATTAAGCATAAAATACCATTAGCACTGGATAAGTAAGAGATTATCTTTATAGCCTACTTAAGTTTAAAAGAGTCCAGATACAAAGTAAACATTAATTGAGGGATATTCTTAAATTTTCTAACAGAATCTTTCCTACCAACGTTACAGCACTTAATATAGTTCACTGGCTATCATCATGCTCACTTAGGTATGGGGTACGTTCACCATGATGAATTTTTATTAGAATTTCTGTTTATTCTTTGCTTGCTGATAAAGGAAGTACTAATGACCAGTTAGTACGACTAGTGAATGTTAACATCTTTAGCTGTAGAAGCAATCAGTCAGTCTAATCAAATAGTACAATAATTTCAAATACTATCTTGGCAACACTGGACTCTGAGAATGCTAATAAACAACTGAATTTGTCTTTCAGAAGAGCTCTCTCTGTAACTCTCAGGTTGCTTTAACACTTAGAGGTACAGACTTTCTGTGAGGGTCCCAAACCCCGGGGCTCACTCTGGCTGCAGGAACCATGCACCTAGATGGGCACCAGGAGCTGAGCCCAAGGGACGCCTGTAACTCAGACTTGTCTTCTATGACCCAGCTGTTTTCTGAAACTCAGACTTGCCTTCTACGCCACAGCTGTTTTCTGAAACTCAGACTTGCCTTCTATGACACAGCTGTTTTCTGACCAAAGGCTGCCTTTGTAGCTTTACAAATACAAGCCCACAAAAAGTATAAAACTCGCATGGGAGCATCTACAAGAACTCAATAAAGTAGTTGGAGTGGAAGATTTCCATAGGAGAAGATTAAACTTTTGTCTGTAATATTGTCCTTTTCCTTTCCTAATTCTTTCTTCCTATAAATCTCTTAACTTGATTGTAATTCCAAAAAAGTTTTTATGTCAACTCTGGGGAATATCTGACAAGATCCATTAGAAAATCATTCACTTTAGACTTTACATTTTACATATTAAAGAAGAGCTGATCACTCTGCCCTCGTTCACTCTTTTCTGTTATGAATTAAATTCTGTCAATATTTTCAGTAAAATCTCCATTTCATCAAGATTTAACCTCAAACAAAAAAAATACCCTGAGGGTAAAAAAAAAGTAGGGAAAGTTTCCAAGAGGAAGGACGTTTACAACATTTATATAACTAAAAAGTTGTCTTCAAAAAAAGACAAACGTACAGAGTGATATAACTGGCTGGAAAATTATTTGGTCAAAAGTTCTCTTTGAGAATAGCCCAATATAGCAAATAATCCTCAAGCTAGTTAAGCATTTTTTGTTGTTTTGTTTTTCTAGAGGAATTATCTGGTGCTTCATAAAATATCTCAGATGTTCCCTGTCTTTGATAAAGTGATAAATCAAACATGGGTTTAGAAAAAACCCTAAGAATATTTGTGAAGCCAAGAGCATGGTGAGTAGTACATGAAGTTCCAATAGCGAGTCTACATTTTCAGAGATCATTCTGAATTACATCCATTTGTGCAAAGGCTTTTCATTCATAAACCTGTTTCACTGGTACAGAATTCTGGCCTAAACCAAGGACTCTGTTTATAATTACACACAGGTGTGCATACACACACACACACACATCTTTGCAGATCTGCTCAAGACCAAGTGGAATTAATTGGTGTTACTTTGTTTTGTTTTTATTCTTAGAGGCATGTTATTTATGCTAGTGTAATATAGACAGAGAAACTAAAAGTGGCTGGAAAATAATTATGATGATGATGACAACGACCAAGATTCCAATTGCAGCAAGTAATACCTATCCAAATTAACTTCCTTCTGCACTTGCATGACTTTGAGTCAGGTATCCCAGGACTTCAGCTCTAGGATTTTCTTAAATTTTTAAGTTAAATGGTAGATTTTTATAAGTGATGAGAAACATATTTTCAGCAAAAGAGTGGAGATGAAGGAACCTGACATTCCAGAAAACAATAATCCAACAGAAATCTGATATAACTACCTTTGGATTCCTTTCATTTTCTTTAAAGAGATGCAACTTTTGAAAAACTAAGGTATATCAAAAAGACTAGGATGAACTGAATGCTCCAGTCAAATTTCTGGTGCTCAGAATAGCCAAAACCATTAGGAGGTCTTATCATCTGTGTTCCCCTGTTTATTCCAGATCCAAGAGTTTACTAAGCAAGACCACTTACAAAGCCCTGGGAGGTGAGGTTTGTTTGCAAGAAAGTAGAATATAACAAAAACATACAAATAAAAGTATCAAAAACATTCATGTTTGGGAGTTCATGTACACCCATGACGGATTCATATCAATGTATGCCAAAACCAATACAGTACTGTAAAGTAAAATAAAGTAAAAAAAAAAAAAATAGAGAACCATAACTGAATAAACATACGCATATTTACCCTAGAGCAAAAAGCAGAATACAGGGAAGTTTGGATAGGAGGGAGAAAATGATATATAGATAAGGGTAGGGGGAATCATTTCAAAGAAGGGAAATTCTACCCTTAATATACTTACTCTGCTTTTTTGATGCAATATTTTCCCTAGCACCACCTCCGCCAAATGTAAAAAACCAAAGTGTCCGATCATTAGATGCATAATTATTTTCCTAAATTAGGTAGAAATTTTTCAAAAACATCAACAACTGTAAGAAAGAGCTAGTCCTTAACAAACAGACAGCTTTTATGAGAGTTCAGAGCTTGTGGTACTCTGCCTTTTGATGGGCAGAGAACAGATTCAGAGTTAGCAAGAAGAAATATAGGTGAAAAATAAAATAAGATAAGAAGCAAAAATGTTCTCTGTTTATCAACCATTGTGGGACTTGGAGCAAACAGATCTGGGAATCCTGGGTTGGCCCCCTTTACAGGTTAGCAGCATGATCCTGGACAAGCTATTTAACATGTGTGCCTCAGTTACACCATTTATCTGTTCAAGATAATCAGAGCACATTGTGTCTATCTTAGAGACTGCTGGGAGCTTTAAATGAAAAGTCTGTGAAGTCCCAGGGGGAGGGCCTGGCACATAGTAGGGATACAAGGAGAGCAGCTATAGGAAATACTGCCTGTGACAATGGAGGAGGACAGAGTCGCTGAGTGTTAAATCACCCTATCAAGGCTTCCATTAAGACTGCTGGTCGGTCACCTAAATTCTTTAGTGCAACCGCACGCATGGAGTTCAGTGAGACCAGTATTAATCAGGTCCCTGACTCACTCCCATTGCCCTGGAAATGGAGGGCGGGTTTGGCTTTGCATGTCCTCCCTGAGCATATTCCTCAGGACAGCCAGATGAGAAAAGAGGCCTGCCCAAACCTCGGCACGCCCTATAGCTCAAGGACTTTTTCTATTTCCAGAAAATAATCTTTTCTTTCAAAAGGCAGGTCCATTGTCTGTGAAATTCTATCACAACTGACACATTAGAGCAATCAAATCCTGCTCACTATCTATCAGATCGACAATAATGTTAAAGTAACTTGTCTCAGCTCAGAAAATGCTTTGAAGGTCTATCTCACACTAATGATCAAAAACTGTTGCTCTTTTTCAATAACAAAGCTGATCAGAAACTCAAAACAGACAAGTAAAACCCAAAGTCAGCTCACAAATCTCACTAAAATGAGTACTGACGTGAACATATTTCCCAGTCTTGGCTACACAGATATTCTGAATTAGATGAAAATGAAAAATCCATGAGATGTTGTTTTAAAGTAAATTTAAAGTAAATTGCCTTACTTTTCAACAGGAACCAGGGACAAAAGGAAGTTTGACATTGTGAGTCAGGGCTTTTCCTCCTAGCTATAAACTCCATGAGGGCAGCAGCTTCTCTGCGCGGTCTCCATAATGCCCTAGCACCTAAAACCCTGCCCGGTAAGAGGCAGGTTCTCAAAACAATTATTTAATGAGCAAACAAAAGACATGTCTTTGGTCTTGTGAAATGCTGAAGAACGCTGGGAAAGGTTTTTAGGATTTTTTGCCATGACAAAACCACGTGGAGAAATGTTTGACTTTCTAACTGGTGCTCATAACTCAGTTACGAGCTAGCAGCCTCAAAAACATTTTGCTTGGTGAAAGAAGCCAGACACAAAAAGTCATATATTGTATAATTTTATTTACATAAAATACCCAGACTAGATAAATCCATGGAGATGGGATCAAAATTGGTTGCCAGGGACTTGTGGGAGGGGAGAAGGGGGAGCAATTACTTAATGGGTTCAGGCTTTCCTTTTGGGGTGATGAAAATGTTTTCAAAACAGAGGTGATGGTTATGTAACATTGTGAAGGTAATAAAAACTGCCACTGAATTGCTCTGTTTAAATGATTCACTTTATGTTATGTTAACTTCACCTCAATTTAAAAACAAAACAAGCAAACAGCAGTCCTCAGTCCTACTGAGTTTTCTGAACCTGTAACACCATCAAACGTAACAGGACGTCATCACTCTGTTGAGGACCTTGCTTACAAAAATATTACAACAGATATTTCTGAACTCATGTACATCACTGCACATATATTATCGACAATTTTTTATTCCTTCTCCTTTGGTCTGAATGCATGTTCATCACTCCCAGAAATGTTGACGAGAAAAGCATCCTGTGGATAGTACTTCGGGCTTCCCAGCAGCATTAGTGGTAAGAAACCTGCCCACCTGTGGGTCAGGAAGATCCCCTGGAGGAGGGCATGGCCACCCACTGCAGTATTCTTGCCTGGTGAATCCCATGGATAGAGGAGCCTGCAGGGCCCTGCAAAGAGTCTTCACATGACTGAAGTAACTCAGTACACACATAGTACTTCTCTTAGTCCGACTTTACTCATTTCAATGCAAAAGTCTCATGAGAAGAGAGTGTGATCAAAAGAGCCCTTATTTGCTGAGTCTGCCACAGGCTCACCAGTGACCTTCTGACAGCCCAGACCAATTGATTCTCCTTTGCCCTTATGTTACTTCATTCTTCTGCAGCATGACTCCATTTTTCTTGAAATTTTCTCCTCCTTTGATTACCTTGACGCTAAGCCTCCTCATAAAATTCATGCAAGCCAACTGTTAAATGACAGTGTGTCCCACAGCTCTGTGTTGCTTCTTTTCACCCTACAAATACCCCTGCCCTAGGTTTAGCCACGTGAGGCTGACTGTCTATGATTCTGAAGGTTTATAGGCTACACTGAGGAGAAAGGCATTCAGATAAAGAGTTGGGGCGGGGGGCCACTGCAGGACGAGGGAACAGTAAGAGGCAAAGGCAAAGGGAACCAAGCTCTGTGGGTGCCTTCAAAGGAAGGACGAGCAACCTGAAAAAGGAACACAGCAGGAAAATCCAGGTAGGACTGGTGTGAAACTCTGGGACCTGAGAGAGGAAGACACTGAAAGCAGCGGGTGGTTATGAGTGTTACAGAAGCAGAGAGGACAAGGAGAGGGGCAAAGCCACTGAGTTAGCAAGAAGAAAGTCATTTGCCCTTTGAGAGGGAATATCCTGGAGGCTGGTGGGAGAGGAAAGGAGCGCAGGATACGCTTGATAGTAACCTGAAGAAATCTAGGTTCCACAGTAAAACTGCTATTGAGATTGGGAGCCTGGTCCTACCAGATGCTATTTACCACCTTCCTTGTCTTTCAGCACCAGTCTTGGAAAGGGAGCACAAATGGGGAAACCATGGAGGCCACAGAACATACAGGAAACTCTTCAATTGTTCTAACACCACTTCCCTCGATTCCAGTAGCCTGTCCTGACTTTGGGCCTATTTAAAACAAATAAACATCTATTAGTGTCCTCTTTGATTTCTTTCATCAGTGTTTTATAGTTTTCTATATATAGGTCTTTAGTTTCTTTAGGTAGGTATATTCCTAAGTATTTTATTCTTTTCGTTGCAATGGTGAATGGAATTGTTTCCTTAATTTCGTTTTCTACTTTCTCATTATTAGTGTATAAGAATGCAAGGGATTTCTGTGTGTTGATTTTATATCCTGCAACTTTACTATATTCATTGATTAGCTCTAGTAATTTTCTGGTGGAGTCTTTAGGGTTTTCTATGTAGAGGATCATGTCATCTGCAAACAGTGAGAGTTTTGCTTCTTCTTTTCCAATTTGGATTCCTTTTATTTCTTTTTCTGCTCTGATTGCTGTGGCCAAAACTTCCAGAACTATGTTGAATAGTAGCGGTGAAAGTGGACATCCTTGTCTTGTTCCTGACTTTAGGGGAAATGCTTTCAATTTTTCACCATTGAGGATAATGTTTGCTGTGGGTTTGTCATATATAGCTTTTATTATGTTGAGGTATGTTCCTTCTATTCCTGCTTTCTGGAGAGTTTTTATCATAAATGGATGTTGAATTTTATCAAAGGCCTTCTCTGCATCTATTGAGATAATCATATGGCATTTATTTTTCAATTTGTTAATGTGGTGAATTACATTGATTGATTTG
>SJYX01005813.1:230746-256798 GCA_006410675.1 Oreotragus oreotragus | reverse complement strand
CAGTCTGTTTTTTCATGTCCAGTTCTAACTGTTGCTTCCTGACCTGCATATAGGTTTCTCAAGAGGCAGGTCAGGTGCTCTGTTATTCCCATCTCTTTCAGAATTTTCCACAGTTTCTTGTGATCCACACAGTCAAAGGCTTTGGCATAGTCAATAAAGCAGAAATAGATGTTTTTCTGGAAATCTCTTGCCTTTTCGATGATCCAGCAGATGTTGGCAATTTGATCTCTGGTTCCTCTGCCTTTTCTAAATATTCACCATTATATGAAATTTAACTTTTTTGGGTTGTATATTTACTATAGAAGAAGGGTTAGGGAGATTTGAAATGACCATCAGAGTAACAATGCTCGCATATTGTGAATTGTCTGCACTTGAATACAGGAAGTCTGGCACATCTATATTAAAATCTATTCATTTATTCATCTATTTAATAACAGAAACCCTGAGTTTTAGCTGGACGTATGCTATTCATCTAATGATATTTCTCAGGTAAACATGTGGCTGAATATGGTGATATGATGAAATTCTCCCCTGTGAAAAAATGGCAAAAGTGGTGTAAAAGTGCTTTAAAAAGGAATTTTGTGCTCTCCAGTTCCTCTCTTTGCCCATCCCTGCAGGCTGCAACATAGATGTAACCCTGGTGGGTGTGCTTTGTCCATGAGAATGAAGACAGCTCGTTTATTAGGAGCTGTGGGGACAGTGCTGAACGAACCCAGGCTCATGAAGAACCTCAGTGGGCCAGAACCACCCTGCCAACACGTCACAGCTCACTTCTGAGCTGAATGGAGAGAAACCAGTCTCTGCCTTAGATCTTAGGGCCTCTTTTGTATAGAAGTTTGGCCTCTACCCTCACATGATATGCAAGCCGGAAGCTTAGGAAATAGCCTGTAGTCCTTCCTTTCTCAGATTCCTTTCATATTTCCTTTCTCAGCTCCCTCACCTCTAAACATACAATTACAGATCTAGCTCAGTCTCTTATGCGTGACCCTTCCTCATCAAGCCCACAATTTGGCTAGGAGACAGAGGTGAGCAGTCCTGAAGAGAGATTTTAGTTCCCTGTCCAGGAATTCAATCTGGGTTGGGTGTGTGTGCTGTGCTCAGCAATCCCAAGGACTGTACCCCACCAGGCTCCTCTATCCATGGAATTTTCCAGGCAATAATCCTGGAGTAGGTTGCCATTCTCTACTCCAGGGTATCTTCCCAACCCAGGGATCGAACCCTCGTTTCTTGTGTCGCTTGCATTAGCAGGCAGATTCTTTACCACTGCGCCACCCGGGAGGCCTGGATGCCAATGAGGAATCCTAGCCACCAGATCACTAGAGGCTAGAAGCTAGAAGCAAAGTGGCCCTGGCTCTTTACCCCGTTTGCAAATAAGAATGTTTCAAGGAGGCAAAAACTGTAATAGGTACAAAGTTTATTATTAGAGACAGCATAACATCTGGAAGAGTACACAGAGAAATAGTTTATTTAAGACAGAAGCTAGGGAGAAATACACACCCAGAGAGAAAAGGCATGGGCATCCTCTCCAGTGAGGAGGAGCACAGCAAGTGAGAAAGTAGGGAGAGAGATACACCTGGAGAGGAACGCAGGCATTCTGAGTGAGGAGGAACAGAATCATTCAGAAACCAGGCAGAGACACACGCCCAGAGAGGAGTGCGGAGTCCTGAATGAAGACTGCAGCAGTCAGAAGGCAACTTCAATCACTTATATAGGACGGTTCTTCCGGGTCTTTGTTTACATTTGGCCAATTATCTAGTTTCTTTCTCCGCACCTCATTTGTCCTTGGACCCTACCCAAGATGCATGAGCAACTTTTTGCTAAGATGGCTAGTGGGTGCCTGTCCACACTTATTATGGGGTGGAGCTCTCTCCCTTTTCAACCCCCCAAGGAGCCTTTCTGCACATGTGCAGGTAGGGAAGTTTTCCTTCATCTCAGGAGTGAGCACTTTATTTCTTTACTTTAGCAGTGCTCAGCTCTTGTGACTAGCTTTGTCCTTGGAGTGTCTGGGTGAGAACGAAGCTTGACTTTTACTCCACTTGACAAACACCGGCTGTCTGGCCCAGGAGCCCATCTGTCTCCTACCTCAGTCTCACTGTCTGGACTCCATCAGCCTTCTTTTAACTGGTTTTGCCCCCTCTGCCTTACACTGTCAGTACCTCCAGGAGAGGATCCTTGACAAAACAGATTCAACTGTCAAGTCTCTACTTAAAAATTCTCAATTTTTAATTCTCAACCCTCCAATGCAGGGGGTGCAGGTTCAATCACTTGTTGGGGAGTAAGACCTCACATGCCTTGAGGCCCAAAACCCAAAAATGTCAAACAGAAACAATATTGTGACAAATTCAATGAAGACTTTAAAAATGGTCCACATAAAAAAAGTCTTTAAAAACCCTCAAAATTATAGGGTCTCTGTTGAACAAACCACACACAGATCCCTAACTGAAGTATAAAGTAAGAGGAAAACATGGCCCCATGATACCTTTTCTGTACAAAGAAAGCCATAAGGAGACTAGATCAGGCTGTGCCTTGAAGTGACAGCCACTGCTATTTGCTAATTTCCCCAGAATTGAGGGATAGTTTGCCACCTCTCCCCACCCCCAGGGTTGTTAAAGAAAACTCTTAAGAGTCCCTTGGACTGCAAGGAGATCAAACCAGTCCATCCTAAAAGAAACCAGTCCTGAATATTCATTGGAAGGACTGATGCTGAAGCTGAAACTCCAGTACTTTAGCCACCTGATGGGAAGAACTGACTCATTGGAAAAGACCCTGACGCTGGGAAAGATTGAAGGGAGGAGGAGAAGGGGATAATAGAGAATGAGATGGCTGGATGGCATCACCGACTCAATGGACATGAGTCTGAGCAAGCTCTGGGGGTTGGTGGTGGACAGGGAGGCCTGGTGTTTTGCAGTCCATGGGGTCTCAAAGAGTCAGACACAACTGAGCGACTGAAGATATGGTGGTTCTGAGCAGCTAAAATTGCTTTGGAAAATGTAAAAGGTTCATTCTGTCATAGAGAGGTGATTGCTCACAGAGTAGAACCATTTCTGAGAAAATATGCCTCAGAAAAGGAGGGGGAATGGTACGCAACAATATTGTTCCCTACACCCTGTGTCTTGGACAGTGTTGAGTTCACAAGGTTAAATAAGTGAGGAACAGGAGCTGGTAGGATAGACCTCGGTGACAAAACGGTCCAGAGTTAAGGAGGGGGCACACAACAATCCTTTGGCCACCTGATGGGAAGAACTGACTCTTTTGAAAAGACCCTGATGCTAGGAAAGATTGAAGGCAGGAGACGGGGATGACAGAGGATGAGATGGCTGGATGGCATCACCGACTCAAGAAACATGAGTTTGGGTAAACTCTGGGAGTAGGTGATGGACAGGGAGTCCTGGCATGCTGTGGTTTATGGCGTCACAAGGAGTCGGACGCGACTGAGCGACTGAACTGAACTGAACTGACACAATGTATTGTCTGTCTGGTACTGCAAGACTTGGCAGCTTCTGTGAACACTATATCTTGTTTGGCTTTGTTAAAATTTTTTGTTTGTTTGTATACATTTATCAATCTCTATGGTTCTAAAAGTTTATCAAATAATGCTCTTAGAATTGCTAGTTAGCCATATTTTATATAAACAGTTTTGTTTCCTATACGTTCCTGCTCTATCATATTTGCTCTAATAAATATTCTTTTAATGTTATGATGAAAAGATGCTGACACTCTTAAGCACGTATTGGAGAGATCAAACGAGAGGACTGAGTAAAACAGCCAAGAAGCAAGCGATAGATTTTAGGATTTCAAAGACAAGTTAACTTTCAAGTTTAGGGGACTGACATAGAACTGCAAACTTTTTATATTTCCAATTCATGAACATTAAAAAAAATCAATTAAATACTTTTAGTCTACAACTTACCCATTGTTTGGGCTTCCCTGGTGGCTCAGAGGTTTAAGTATCTGCTTGCAGTGTGGGAGACCTGGGTTCGATCCCTGGGTCAGTAAGATCCCCTGGAGAAGGAAATGGCAACCCACTCCAGTATTCTTGCCTGGAGAATCCCATGGACGGAGGAGCCTGGTGGGCTACAGTCCATGGGGTCACAAAGAGTCAGACACGACTGAGCGACTTCACTTTACCCAGTGTTTTATGTATTTTTCTCATTTCAGCACAAATTGGTGAAAATGACATCAGGCAAAATACTGGTTTCTAGTTTAATGAGCAGTGAATAGCAAATTTATATTTTTTAATGATACCTTAAATGAATTCCTTATGGGTAGACGCCCTTTCCAAGTACCTGTTTACCTGGTCATTATGAGATAAAGAACTCTTGTAATTTAGATACCTAATAAACAGCTGTGATATCAAGTTTGAAATATCTGGAACTTATAATTTACTTTGAACCCTAATATATATATTCAGTCTTCCTATACAATAATCCCTGGACTTCCTTGGTAGCTCAGATGGTAAAGTGTCTGCCTACAATGAGGGAGACCTGGGTTTGATCCCTGGGTTGGGAAGATCCCCTGGAGAATGAAATGGCAACCCACTGCAGTATTCTTGCCTGGAAAATCCCATAGACAGAGGAGCCTGGTAAGCTACAGTCCATGGGGTCTCAAAGAGACTTCATTTTCTTTCACTTTAGACAATAATCATATCACATGTCAAAGGTTTCATATACATTAGCTCATCTGACCCATTTCTTTAAGTCACTTACATATAGTTACTTAACTGTTCTCAGGCATAACATCGTGAGGAAATTTGAAATTCACCAAGTGTCAATTTTGTCTTTGTTCTGATACTCAGATCCCTTTCAGGTGGAAAATGCATGATTTCTTTAAGCTCTATTTTAATGCTGCCCTTCCCCCCTCACAAACATTTGAGCAATATGTCTCTTGCAAAATGCTAATTCCTTTTTTGTAGAAGTGTTCTTGGGACTGTTACAGCGTTCTTACTCTGGGTGTGCAAATGAACTGCAGAAATGTCTAACACCTTTGAAATTATGAAAACATAAACAAGTACACTTTTCTAGGGAATGGGTCAAAAGATTTCATCAGATTATCAATAAGATCCAGGTATGAAACAGGGTAAAAAAAAAAACACACACACACAAAACACTGCTCAACTAGAGGATATAGAAGGAAATTATAATTTAAATTTAATCCTAAACCCAAATTGTTTATTAAATTAGTCCCTTTTTTTTTGTCTTTTTGAATATACCAATGCTAACCATTTGAATATTTAAATTATTTGAAATAATTTGGGTTCTCTGAGCTTTTCAGACTACAGGCAGATAGATATAAAAAATAAGTAAGATCATTCTTAAGTTTTACAAACAGTAATCCTGCAAATGACATTATATTAAGCGTTTGCTAAAATCTGTGTCGATTAATTTTAAAACTGAGACAAAGGAGCTTTCCTGTGATGAAGGGATTTCAACACTGCTCTGCTAGTTGTGTCACTAGGTAAGCAAGGGTTTTGTACATTTAGCACAAACTAAATCAAGAGGTCAGAAGGCCTGGGGTTCTAGTGCCAGTTTTATTTGTAACTAACCATGTACAAATCATTTATCTTAAAAAAAAAAAAAAAAAGGTCAACATCTATCCTTAATTCACAAACATATTATGAAACCAAAATCCTTTCTAAGAAAAGCTCTTTGTAAACCAGTATTTTACTATTAATTAGTTTATACCTAACTCAAGAGGATGAGAATGACACTTGAGAGAATGTCTCTTATCAGTTGGTTGCACACCTTAATTCTGTAGATGGATAATGTGGTTGTGAACAGCTTGTTTCTATTTCGATCTTACAGAACAAAAAACTATCAACAAGAAGTTACTGGTGAAGAAAAGTTGGCCAAAAAATACAATTACGATAGAACTTTCCATGTTAAGAGCAGTGCTTGTTGACATCCCTCTAATGGAACAAAAACTAGAGCACTGTTTGCTGTTTTGAAGGAACATATTCTGCTAAAGTAAGAATTTTATTTCACTAAATAGTGTTAGACAGGAACCTCCTGTAGATTCTTCCAGCGGCCCGTTGAAATGGCTAAGAAAACATTATTTGTGTGTCTGGCTTTTTTAAACCATTTTCTCTCTCCCTCCCTTTTTTTAGTTTCAAAATTTTGCTCTCCAGAGCAGAATACACTCCTCAGTACTCTGCCTGGGTGAAAAGCAATGTCAGGATTTGGTCACTAGAGAATAAATATAGAAGAGGAATTAGTATGTTATTGAACAACGATTCAAGAAGATAATCTAAATGAGTATAAAAAAATTTCTAGACCGTAAGCATTTGTACATATACACTATTTATCATGTATATGTATTGTGACAACCGTATGTATTAACAGACCCTCAAAAAATAAGCACCTATATGTTCTCGTATTTAACAGTATCAAATTGTGCAACTTAAGTCTCTATTTCTAGATCTTCCCTTATTATGGTGATATAAAACGAAAAAAAAAAATCAGACTGGAGCATGGTTGACAGAGAAATATAGGAGAGATACAAATAAATAAAAAAACCAGGTACACCACTGCTTAGGGAAGTATTTTAGAGGAAACATACTCTCACTTTTGGCCCCAAATGTCATCATCCACTTATGTTATTTGTCAACTTTTAATATAAAAATACCTTTAAGCTGATAATCATTTACAGTGACTTACAAAACTGACAGAAAATTTCAATGCTACATAAAACAATTTTATACACAGCTTAAATTTTTAAATTTCTCTTCTGGCACTTGATTTTAGAGTTGATAGACACAATAACTACTACTGATCTCAATAAAATACTGTTTTTAGCTTATACATATCTTCAAAGCCATATCACCTCACAAAAATCACTTCCTGCCAAAGAATTCTCTAAGACAAACACCAAAACTATACAGCCAAAATGTTGTAGGAAAGCATATAAACTTTTTAAGACAAGGCATGACCAATGGATTAAAACTTTACATTACCCAATCACACGTCCAGTGAAAAAAACAATTGTTCCTCTGATTCAGTGAAACATGTATCAGGTATACATGAAAAAATACGGCAAGTTATCTATTGTTTTTGGTTTAGAAGGGTCTAAATAGTGGTACTACTAGAAAGGATGCTTTTTAAGACAGAAAAATGGTCACATTTAGCAAGTATACATTTTATATTCCAAAAATAAAAAGGAAAATTTTTGTAAGACAGTGGAATCCTGATTTTTTTTTCTTACTTTTTCTGAGTGCTTAAGACCATTCTGTCCATTATCAAAATGAAATCACTCTTTGATAACCTTTATTATATGTCCAGTTGTTTTTCTTTGCAGAAGAAGAAAACCAAATTTTAACAAACTATATTAAACTTAGAATACTAAAAACTATGTGAGAATTTGGGAAATCTACTACTTTCATTATTCAGAAGGAAGATATAAATCTTCAAAACCCTGCCAACAATTTCTAGTCCAATTTTCTACACAAAAATGAAAAAGCTAACTTTCCCCCCACAACACTAAACAGAATTTCAAAATGAACATAAGACTAAATTAGATAACCAAAATATAAACCATGTAATTAATGAAAACAATTCCCTAGTGCAACAAATTCTTGAACACGGAAAAAAACCAGCAAGCATTCTAATCAATTACATGGTTCTTTTTTTTTTTTTGCAGATTTTAATCTCCACTTTCAGCACAGTAAATTATTATATAGCTGATTTCATGGACTGTTTACATTTTGTAACATTACATTAGCAATTCAAACATTATCCTTTCTAAACCAAATATGCAATCCTAATCAAAGTTTTCTTTTTTCCCCAGAAAAGGAAAGGACATCTTTTTAAGATATATTCATAGCAATAGAAACATCTTAGTATTTCAAAATATTTACAAAGAACCCTGCTGATCCTGTGCATTTCGCTGAGGGGCTACCTGTACCCAGACTTCATCATCAGAAAAAGAACTTGAACTTCCTGACTCAGAGTCCAGTTCACTGAACCCATCTAAGTCCCATTCAGTACTAGACTCACTCCGCGCATCATCCTCCTCAGTGATGAAACTCTGACCAGGTTCAAGGCAGGAAGGATAAACACGAGCACAGAGGCAAATAAAGCCAGAGTCAAACTGCAGAAGACCTAACATGGTCCCTATATTAATCCACTGATCTTCCCTTGTATCATATTCATACACAGTTACCCGGTTTTTTTTCCACTGAGGGGTTGTAGAAGTGATGAGGAGCAACTTTTGGCCATGATTGACAATCTGGTAGTTGTGGGTCTCCGAGTCCAGGGGAATATTACTAATACGCCTCCATTCTCCCCTGGCTGGGTTATACACCTTCATGACTGGGATGTCACAGATGCAATAGATCTCATCATTGAAGACACAGGCTTCCTGAAAGTCACTCCGCTTGAGAGAAGCACAGTTCAGCCACATATTATGGCTAGGATCATAGCAGAGCATGCGCTTACTGTTCACAGCATAAAGATAGTTCTGAACCACTATGAGTTCAAAGGAATAGAAGGAATGTGGTACAGGAGCCACTAAGGCCCACTGGTTCCTCTGAACACTGTAGCACTCCACTTCCTTTAATTTCACTCCGGTAATGGGGTCACGCCCACCCAGGATGTAGATGTAGCCATTGAGGTATGCCACGTCCATGCCCTCTCGGCAGAGCAGGCGGTCAGCAAGCTGCTGCCAACTATTCTGGGCTGGTTTATACACCCAGAGATCCTTCCTGGGCTGGGCGGCCAGATAGATGTCATGGTCTGGAGAGACACAGACAGCTGAAGAGGTGACAGTCTTAGTGTGAGCCAAACTGGTCAGAGGTGATGGCATTGTGTAAATGTCCCCCGAGTATGGGTCATAGCACAGAAAGGGATCTCTGGGATGGCCAAAGAAGATCACCATCTCCTTGGCACACATACCCAGCCTCTGGGGTGGATTTTCTGCTATGGACACAACAGAGCTACTGCTGCTGCTCTCTGGCTTGGGCACCAGAGACTTGCACAACATGTCACCATATCGCATCTGCAGGGCCCCTTCAACAAGGTCCAGACAGTACTTCTTTACAATGGGCTTGGTCAGCAGCTCTTCCACGTAGCCCCGATCTTCGTCAGAGAAGTGGGTCCAGCGGACACACTTGAGGACTTCTGCAGCGCTGGGGCCCCGCTCCTTGGGAGCCGCCTCCAACCACTGCACCGCCACGTGACACACGGTCCGCTCACTCTCGATGTCTAGACTGTCCAGGCGCAGAACAGCTAGCAGCTGGGCCAGGGTCAGATCTGCCAGGGACTCTTCCCGAATCGAACCCATGCGGCTCAGCTGCTTGAAGTTGTGGGCTATAAAGGACTGGGCCTGTGATCGCAGCTTGTGATGGTCGAAGGCGTCGGCGAACTTGAGGATGGCCGTGCAGTTGGCCAGGTCAAGGCGGCGGGCTAGGAAGGAGGCACAGGCTTCCCGCACGTACTCCAGCTGCAGCATGTCGGAAGCCGCGTAAAGGCGCTGCACGTTGGCCTCACTTAATGACACGCGACCGGTGTAGCAGTAATCGACCAGCACCTCGAAGGACTCGGCGTCCACGTCGTGCATGGTCACGTTCGTCTGATGGCTCTCGTACATGCCGCCGGTGAACATGCTCTTGAAGTAGGGACACGCGGCCGCCAGCACGTTACGGTTGCAGGAAAAAAGGCGGCCCGTGCCGGGCCCGCTGCCGGGGGTGACCACCTCGATGGTCACATCGCAGAGCAGCCGCGCGTCGTAGAAGGACTTGAGCTGGGCCAGCAGGGCTGCAGAATGGCCCGTGTCCTTCAGCTCCTCCGGGCCCGTGAAAAAAGCCGAAACTGAGGGCTTGGAAATCCTCTTGGGACGCCTCCCGCCGCGGGGACTGGCGAGGCGGCGAGAGCGCGGAGCTTCTTCCCGGGACTGCATGGTGGAGAGGGCGGCGGGGAGCGAAGGACGAGAACCGGGCTCTGGCGCCTCCTCGCTCTCTCTTCGCTGACGCCGAGACCGCTGTGTCCCTGAAAAGACTGCCGCGCTGATTTAAGTCAGCCCTCTGCCGCGGTGCCGCCTCCCTTTATCGCGTAGACAGTGCCTGACTCACCGGCTTCAGTTCCACGCCCTTTCTCCGCCTCAGCTCGCCCTCACAGGACCTACAAACTGGAACCAAGCGATCCGCCACCGCCGCGCTGGCAATACCCGTAGGTGCCCAGGAGAACTACGGCTCCCAGGTTGCCTTTCGCGCCTCGAGGCACGCCGGGACCCCGCGGACTCTGCGGCTTAGGCTGCCTCCCAGGAGCCGCTGTGCATGTTGGGATCAGTAGTTCCAGTAATATCGCGAGGCTTCTAGGGGGTCTACTGCTTTAACTAACAGAATCAGCAAGCGTTTATTCCAGATTTGATGGTTTAGAGCTGTGGGTTTGAAGTCTAGAGTGGAAGTCCAGTTTTAATATTCATTAGTTGTGTAAATTTTCTGTGAGAACTTTTCCCTGTCTGGAATTGGGGATACTAGTATTTCATAGGATTCTGGGAGAATGGAATGATCTAAATTTCACAGGACATAGGATGCTTCAATAAATACTTGTTGATTAGATCAATAATTGTTTACACTGTGACTAAAATACAAATATTGAGTAACTGTTGGCTTTTCATTTAGAATTTATAAAAAATGAGGCATCCACTTATTCGAAACCATGAGCAATTTCTACAAAGAAAACTTCGTGTTTACTGTTGCTTCTTGTAAGGCTCGGAGAACCGTGCTCTGAAAGGAACATTCAGGGACAGCCTCTAGTGGACTGACAAAGTTTATTATCTAGCTGTGCAGTTTTATAATTCTCAGGGAACACAGCATAAGGCAGACTTGCACGTAGCCATTCCAGATAAACATTAAAGCGTTCAAGCACAAAATACAGTTCCCACCACCTAAGACTTAACATGACTTTGGCAAAACTCTAAAGGGAGTCTTATCGTGAAACAACAGTCCTTGCTCCCAGGAAACAGGTGGTCATAAGGAAGCCTTTGAATGCTTCAAGGCCGGGCGTATTGACCCTTTGTCATCCGTTCCCAGCCTCAGGCATGGATGAAGGCTCATAACCCTCCATTATGCTTGTTCCAGCTCCCAACCATCGTCATGAGTGGAGCAAATACATTTTCCGTGTCTCCTCAAAGCCTTCCAGCTCCTCCGTATTTCCTCCCTTTTTCCTTAAGAGCAAGGACTGCTGCAGCCACAGTTACTCCTGTTTTTTGGGCGGAGGTGGCTCGGGCACATAACATTCGGAATCCTACAAGAACAATGCTGCTGCTAAGTCACTTCAGTCGTGTCCGACTCTGTGTGACCCCATAGACGGCAGCCCACCAGGCTCCCCCATCCCTGGGATTCTCCAGGCAAGAACAATAACAAACAATAAACAGATCAGCGCATACGTAGCCATCATATGGGGTATCCAATTTTTTGGATTTAGAAAGGCGGTACTAGCAGATAGTGCATTATAGAAGTCAGTGTTATATAACACGGGGGGAATGCTGCTGAAGGTAGATGTGATTTGTTGCTTCAATTTTTCTATATCTAGACTAATGTTTGATTTTGAACTTGAAAGATGTAACTTTATTTGTTCCCAAGGATATTCAGTGGCATTGTAGGGCATATTGGTCAAACAGAAAGTAGTGAAATTCCAGTGACACCACAATTTCAATTGTACCTATAAAGCATGCAGATCATCCCCCACATACATAAGGGCGGCTTGTAAGTCATCTAAGCGTGTTTGAATTTGCTGATATATCTGAGCTTTCGGGGCCCAGAGATCATGAGAGTCCTTTTTCCAGGCAGTAATGAAATCATGATTCTGAATAGAATTGTACAATGCCATTCCTCCATCCCTGGGATTCTCCAGGCAAGAACAATAACAAACAATAAACAGATCAGCGCATACGTAGCCATCATATGGGGTATCCAATTTTTTGGATTTAGAAAGGCGGTACTAGCAGATAGTGCATTATAGAAGTCAGTGTTATATAACACGGGGGGAATGCTGCTGAAGGTAGATGTGATTTGTTGCTTCAATTTTTCTATATCTAGACTAATGTTTGATTTTGAACTTGAAAGATGTAACTTTATTTGTTCCCAAGGATATTCAGTGGCATTGTAGGGCATATTGGTCAAACAGAAAGTAGTGAAATTCCAGTGACACCACAATTTCAATTGTACCTATAAAGCATGCAGATCATCCCCCACATACATAAGGGCGGCTTGTAAGTCATCTAAGCGTGTTTGAATTTGCTGATATATCTGAGCTTTCGGGGCCCAGAGATCATGAGAGTCCTTTTTCCAGGCAGTAATGAAATCATGATTCTGAATAGAATTGTACAATGCCATTCCAGAAACTGAATCAACGGTTACAACTGAAATAATACTCACTACAAGGCTATGGTTTTTCCAGTAGTCATGTATGGATGTGAGAGTTGGACTGTGAAGAAGGCTGAGTGCTGAAGAATTGATGGTTTTGAACTGTGGTGTTGGAGAAGACTCTTGAGAGTCCCTTGGACTGCAAGGAGATCCAACCAGTCCATTCTGAAGGAGATCAGCCCTGGGATTTCTTTGGAAGGAATGATGCTAAAGCTGAAACTCCAATACTTTGGCCACCTCATGAGACGAGTTGACTCATTGGAAAAGACTCTGATGCTGGGAGGGATTGGGGGCAGGAGAAGAAGGGGACGACCAAGGATGAGATGGCTGGATGGCATCACGGACTCGATGGACGCGAGTCTGAGTGAACTCCTCTTGGACTGCAAGGAGATCCAACCAGTCCATTCTGAAGGAGATCAGCCCTGGGATTTCTTTGGAAGGACTGATGCTAAAGCTGAAACTCCAGTACTTTGGCCACCTCATGCAAAGAACTCTCATTGGAAAAAAACTTGATGCTGGGAGGGATTAGGGGCAGGAGGAAAAGGGGACGACCGAGGATGAGATGGCTGGAGGGCATCACGGACTCGATGGACGTGAGTCTGGGTGAACTCCGGAAACTGGTGATGGACAGGGAGGCCTGGCATGTTGCGATTCATGGGGTCACAAAGAGTCAGACACGACTGTGTGACTGAACTGAACTGAACTGAAATATGGTTTTACTTACCTTTCATATGTACTATATTGAATATCTTAATGTACTTTATTAAAATTTAGATTATATTGTTTTTAAATGCAAATCTACAGACTGTACTTCTTGCACATAATCAAAGTAATTCATACAAATTCACATCTACTGTAAGCCTTGAAGCATGATTATTGAACATAAAAATAAGTTTAATAACTGATTATAAAGACTACATAGCACTCTTTTGCTACTTTTTACCAACTGTTTTGAGGATGACAACTCCAGGATCTGCAGTGTAATTGAAGATGACGATGCGTTAGCTGTTTCTGCTTAGTTACAAAGTTGTTATACCCTGTTGGGAGAGACACCTGGGAATCTTGCTATGAAGTCATCCTATCTTTCATGTGACTTTCATTTTGTTCCTGTGTTACTCTGGCTTTAATTGTTAAAAGAACATCTATGTAATCTATAAAAAATACGGGATCACTATACTGTACACTGAAAACTGCCATAATTTTGTAAATCACTGTACTTTGCCTGAGAAAGAGTAAATAATCACTTAGACATAACTAATAGAATATCCAAATTGTGATCCCCAGGAAGCACCTAATATGCAGCAACTCAGAAAAATGACATGTTAAATCTGGATATGTAGCCATATTTATATTTTATTTTCAGTTTAATAAATGGCTACATTACAGAAGATATTTCTTCTGTCAAGGTACTATCTTGCCTTTCCACTTTAAAAATATATATATTTAATAGATTTATAATGTTGTATTAGCTTCAGGTGTACAGCAAAGTGAATTAGTTATACATTTATCCAGTCTTCCTTTGTAGCTCAGATGGTAAGGACTCTGCCTGCAATGTGGGAGACCTGAGTTTGATCTCTTGGTTGGGAAGATCCCCTGGAAAAGGGCATGGTAACCCACTCCAGTATTCTTGCCTGGAGAATCCCCATGAATAAAAGAGCCTGGAGGGCTACAGTCCATGGGGTTGCAAAGACTTGGACACGACTGAGAGACTAAGCACATACATTTATCCACTCTTTTTTAGATTCTTTTCCCATATAGGTCATTTCAGAGTATGGAGAAAAGTTCTCTGTGCAATGCAGGAAGTACTTATTAGTTATATATTTTACATAAAGTAGTGTGTCTATGTCAATCCCAATCTCCCAATTTGTGCCTTCCACCCTTCCCCCCAGTAGCTGTAAGTTTGTTGTCTACATCTGTGACTATTACTGTTTTGCCAATTATTTTTATTTATTTTTTAACTGTAAAGATGATAGTCTGAATTAGTTCATAAATTCTCTTATTCCCCTTACCTAAAATAGTTTTAAAATACTTAATTCATTTTGAGTCCATGACCAGCTTTTCAAAATGGAGAAAAATGCTTAATATTATTACATCAAATATTCAATCAGCAAAAAAGATGAAATAAATTTAAATCACACATTTAACTGCATTAATCAATTTGGGTAAACCAAATGCACAAGTAAATAAGTGTTCTAATTGGTTTTGTATCCACAGCATTAATCAATTTGGTAATAAGTGTTTGTTAAATAAGTGTTCTAATTGGTTTTGTATCCACAGCCCTGACATTTCTGTCCCTCCATTAAAGTCTCTTGCAAGCATGGGCTTACAAATTGTTTCTTGACATATTTATGTACATCTGTGACATCTTATTATAGCATACCTTTAAGTTGCTCCAATATTCCTATTTTATGTCTTTTAACTTGAAACATTCTCCACTGAAGTTTTAATATAATACTTCAATTTGGAAGGCCTTCAGTGGCTCAGTGGTAAAAATCCATCTGTCAATGCAGGAAACGTGGATTCGATTCCTGGAGAAGGAAATGGCAACCCACTCCAGAATTCTCGCCTGGGAAATTCCATGGACAGAGGAGCCAGGCAGGCTGCAGTCTATGGGGCTACAAAAGAGTCAAACAGAGCGACTAAACAACAGCAGCTGGTTTGGAAAGTGCTCAGGGTATATGCAGAAAAGTGAAACCGTGAAACCACACTGCACATATTTATTCAATTTCTGAATCGTGTGCTTTGAAAAATTGGTAATATTAACCATCGAAGGAGATTCCTCTTTCATGTTTTTTTTATGGACCCAGCTTTATTAGCTTCCATTTCCCTACAATGAATTTCAAAAGCCACTTAGCTGCACACACTCCTAGCTTACCCTGGTCATTCTGATTTTACTGTTCATTTTCTTTGCAGTGACTGGCTATGGCTCCTTTCCAAAGTCAGAAAGTGTCATTACGTGGCGCTCACTCTTTACCAGGTCTCTGCATGCGCATTCCCTGACAATGCATGAAACACGTCATACCTGATCCTCAGCATGTTTTTAGATTCACTCACAGATTAACCTTGCCTTGCTTATACTTTGTAGTGACTAGAATTCAATAGAGTTCTTATGAGTGAAGTGAATCTGGGGCTATTTTTGTGTCCTAAATACCAATAATGTATACTCCTCATTTTTTCCCTTGGTTCCTCAGAAGTTGTTTCATTAAGTTTCATTGAATGTATGATCTAAATATTAAAATGCAAACGGAGAGAGCAAATAACTTTTATCTAAACATGACTGCATAAAATTTTGCCTCATTTTGGAAGCAGTGTATGTTAGTTAAATATGTTAATAATTTACCACTCAAGTATTTCCTCAATCAATCCCGTTCCCCCACTTATATGAGGAAAAGCAGGTTACTTCCCAACTAGAAATACCAGTGATTTGGAGACTTAAAGTGTTTTTGGTGTTTAGAAAAAAAAATTAAATTTCTCATTTTTTACTTGCACTTTGATTTGATAATTTGGAAAGAAGAAGAATAATTCTAATGCAATGGACAATAGACTTAAAATAATGTAAATTTATCTATGGACTTTTGAACACTTTTCCAGATTCCATATTATTTTCCAAAATAATCCAGATTCACAAGTCAATTATGATTCGTTTAAAACAAATAATATTTGCAACAGCTGTCGTTAGTTAAACGTCAAAACTTAATGGCTGTCCAGTTAGTGTGTTATACCAAATGAGCACGCTCCTTTGGAGAAACATGGGCTAAATCATTGGTGGATTCTATGGGAAAATAAAACTTCTTGTAGCCTTAGTCATAATCAAATATCAATGTCTGCGTAAACTTGCAGAGAATGTATTCAGACTTTTATTTCCTTACATATTTAATTATGGCTCCTATATTTCACATACTCAATTTTTATTAAATGCAAGCACATGAAGATATCCCTGATCACCCTTCTCTGTGAGAATTTCACTTTTTAGCTGGCATTTAGACGTTCCATTTGAGGTATGCCAAACGCACCTTGGTTTTAGCAGTGCTTATCTGTTTCCCCGGCACAGCATAGGCTTTTGCATGAGTGCATGAATATTGTATTTTGCCTCTTCTGTCCTATACAAACAAACATGTATTTAATGTTTAAAAGTTTTTGTATTTGTTATACTAAATTTACATAAATATACCCTCATTAGGCATGTCCGAAGTACTAACATTTAATGAGATACTCTTTGGACAAAAACCGACAATTGTTTTCACTTTTGTGGGTAAAAATAGACAATGTAAGAACTTCTAGAAATGTTCAATGGAGAACTGGTTTCTCAGCAAAGTGCGGTAACTTGAGTGGCTTCCAGTTGCCTTGAATAACAAATGAGGTCCCCTGTGAGTGAGTTTCAAATGAAGGCTTAAGCATGTCTGTCTCTGTACTAAAGAAAAGCAAGCCAAACAGGCTTCCTTTACTAAATGACAGCTTGTAGTCATCTCAGTTTCCCTCAAACTTGAGACCATTTTGCTTCACCAAAATAAATGTCATTATATTTCAAAATGTTATCTATATATTTACATGTCTGGTCACAAGCTGAACATCTAATTATGTTGTGGTATTATTATTAAATGGAGTGTTGACTCAAATGTGCAGTTTACAGTGATTCAGATGAATAGATAGATGTCTCTGAAACAGACTGATTTGCTCTAAATAGCTGTTCACATTTCAGAGAGGAGATTGCTCAAGCTAAACTATAATCTCAACAAAAACAAACCTGTTTACATTTTCTCTCCTATCGCTTTATTTAGAATAAACAGACAAGCAGTCTCCATTACCTGCACTGAATTATTTTTATAGAATTCATAAACAAAGCCCAGATCATGACCTAGTGCAGCCTTTTGGAATGTTAAAAGGCTGGCTCGTTCCCTGACTACATTTTGGAAAATGGGCAGCTTTACCCTGTAACATCATGAATACACCAGACATACAAGTGGATCAGGTGCAGGGTTTGGTGCTTACCATAAAATTCAAATCTAGTCATACTTCCTTCATCCATATCTGCAGGTGCTTAGTTATGCACCTTTTGTTAATAAAATAGTTTAGAAACTAACCATATAAAGAAACAATATTCTTCAAAGTGTACAATTGCTGAAATTGCTTTTATATACAGAAAATGTTTCAACTAACTCATTATTATTTAGATGAATAGATGGTTTAGTTACTTGCTACACAAACTGTAATGGTCTGATCAATTACTGCATTACCTTGGAGTCTGATAGAAATGCAAAACCTCAGGCTAGCCCTTACATCTCCTGAATCAGAATAGACATTTTCATATCCCCCAGGCCTAGATGATTCTCATGTATGTTATAATTTAAGTCTGGTGTTTGACTCTTCCTGTCTTTAGAATTCAAATCTAAATTCTGTTCATCCCAAAATATTTTTTCCAAACTAATTATGTCTATGGGAGAGGATGACAACAGAGATTTTGTCTGTTCATTTAACTGTTATTCAATAAGCCTGTATTAAGCACTGATATGTACTGGTCTCTGTGCTAGGTGTTGATTGTATGAAAGTAGCAAGAACACTTTCATGCCCTGTAAGAGTTCCACATCTGCTCTAAGAACAAACAGAGAAATGACTGCAGGTTGGTGTAACAAGTCTTTCTAAAAATTTAGAGCTAAGCAATTCACCCCCGCATGGCAAAGATGTTTTAAAAATTTTATTAGAATATAGTTGATTTGCAATGTTTTATTGGCTTAAATTGTACAGCAAAGTGAATCAGTTGCACATATACATATATCTGCTGTTTTTTAGATTCTTTTCCCATATAGCCCATTACAGAATTTTGAGTTGAGCTTCTTGTGTGCAGCTTCCCATTAGTTATTTAATTTATATATAGAAGTGTGCTTATGTTAATCCCAATCTCCCCATGCATATGTTAATCCCAGTCTCCCAGTTTATTGCTCACATCTGCTTATTCCCTGGTAACCATAAGCTTGATTTCTACCTTCATGCCTCTACTGCTGTTTTGTAAATAAGTTAATCTGTACCTTTTTTCAGTTTCCACATATAAACGATATCATATGATATTTGTCTTTCTGTGTCTGACTGACTTCATCAGTATGGCAATCTCTAGGTCCATGCCATTTGATGTTTCTTTTTTTTGGCTGAGTAATATACCTTTGTATATATGTACCACATTCTCTTTATCTACTTTTCTGCCAATAGACATTTAGATTGCGCCCATGTCCTGGCTATTGTACACAGTGCTGCAATGACCCCTGGAGTGAATGTGCCTTTTTGAATTACGGTTTCTTTTCTCTGGGTGTATGATCTGAAGTAGGATTGCTAGGTCACACGGTGGTCCTGTTGTTAGTTTTTTCAGGACTCTCCACACTGTTCTCCATGCTGGCTATTCCTACCAATGGCGTAGGATGATTCTCTTTTCTCTACAACCTCTCCAGGATTCACTGTTAGTATTTATATATATAATGGCCATTCTGACTGTAGTTTGGCTTGCATTTCTCTAATAATTAGTGATTTTGAGCATTTTTATATGCCTTTTTATCCATTTATGTGTCTCCTTTAAAGACATGTCTATTTACATCTTCTGTTTTTTGACTAGGTTTGTGTGTGTGTGTGTGCGCGCGCGCGCTCTATTGAGCTACATGAGCTGTATGCGTATTTTGGAGATTATTTCCTTATCAGTTTCTTTGTTTGCAAATATTTTCTCCTATTCTAAGTCTTCTCTTTTTGTTTTCTTTATGGTTTCTTTTGTTGTACAAAGGACTTAAGTTTAACTAGATGCCTTTTTTTTTTTTAAATATTCATTACTTTAGGAGGTGGATCAAAAAAGAGCTTGCTGTGATTTTTGTCAGAGTGTTCTATGTTTTACTCTAAGAGTTTCATCATGTCCAGTCTTACCTTTAGGCTTTAAATACATTTTGAGTTTATTTTTATGTCTGATGTTAACAAGTATTCCAATTTCATTCTTTTACATGTAACTGTCCTGTTTTCTCAGCACCACTTAATGAAGAGACTGGAATACTCCCAAGCTCTTTCTATAAGGCCACCAGCACTTGATAACCAAACCAGACAAAGATATCACAAAAAAAGAAAATTACATGCCAATATCATTGATGAATATAGATGTAAAAATTGTCAACAAAATACTAACAAAAAAATCCCACAATACTTTAAAAGGATTGTACACCATGACCAAGTGGGATTTGTCTAAAGGAAGCAAGGGTTCTTCAGTATAGACAAATCAAATTGATAAGTTATATTAACAAGTTGAAGAATTTTAAAAAATGGTCATTTCAACAGATACAGAAGAAGCTTTTGACAAAATTCAACATTCACATGATAAAAACTCTCCAGAAAATGGGGATAGAGAGGATATACTTCAAAATAATAAAGCCATATATGACAAATCCACAGCAAACACCATTCTCAATGGTGCAAAACTAAATGCACCTCCTTAAGCTCAGGAACAAGACAAGTGTGTCCACTCTCGCCACTATTTTTAAGCATATTTTTGGAAATGCTAGCCATAGCAATCAGAGAAGAAAATGAAAAATGGAATCCAAATTGGAAAATAAGAAATAAAACTGTCACTGTTTGCAGATTACATGATACTGTACACAGAAAATTCTAAAGCTGCTAGCAGAAAACTACTAGAGCTCATACATGAATTTGGTAAAGTTGCAGGAAACAAAATTAATAGCTAGAAATATCTTGCATTCCTATACACTAATAACGAAAGATAGAGAAACTAAGGAAACAATCCCATTCACCACAGCAGCAAAAATAATAAACACTCAGGAATAAACCTACCTAAAGAGGCAAAATATCTGTACTCAGAAAGCTATAAAATACTGATAAAATAAACAAAAAAAAAATCAGAAACAGATAGAGAGATATACCATGCTCTCGAATTGGAAGAAACAATATTGGGAAAATAACTATACTATGCAGTTTATAGATTCAATGCAATCCCTATCAAGTTACTAATGACATTTTTCACACAACTAGAAGAAAAATTTTTTGCAATTTGTATGGAAATGCAAAAGACCCAAATAACCAAAGCAATCTTGAAAAAAGAAGAGCAAAGCTGGGAGAATCAAACTCTCCAGCTTCAGACTATACTACAAAGCTATATTCAGCAGGACAGCATGGTATTGACTTTTAAAAAAGCAGAAATATAGATCAATGGAGCAGAAGAGAGAGCCCACAGATAAACCTATACACTTATGGTCACCTATTCTGAGAAAGGAAAGTTATTTTGACAAAGCAGAAATAACTTGAAATAAAGGTCTACTGATAAATCTTCTAAAGTTAAATAAATAAAGTTTTTATATATTTGATGAAGACTGTGCATAGCTAAATGGCACTATTGATTTCTACATACATTTGTGTTTTTCAGATGTACATAGTATTACATATATGCATATATAATTAAAATATAATCTAATGTACACACTTTGTACTTCAATAGACACAGTTTAGATTTACATTTTACAGAGGTTTGATTAAGAACATTCAGCTGTAAGTTGGCACTTGCCATGGGTGCTTGCCGTCTATATCCATAAGGATTAAATCATGTATGCTGCTTGTGCAACTGCTGACCTTCAAAATCCCCAGAAGAGAATTTGGGGTGCAGAGCAGAAATGAGGCCCTCTGTGATCGGGGAAAACTGGCAGAACAGGTCCTCAGATAGTTAGATATTTCTAGGAGTTGATTTATGAGCTTAGTTTTTGTATCACCTCATATCTAGAAAAGAACCACAGTCCTTTGTAGTGATGACTGTTCCCCGTGACTAATTGAAAAATTCACAAGGCTGGTAGAAACTTTTTGGAAAAAAAAATGTGTGTAATCATGTATACTCTCCTGGCACCAAAGTCACATATATGCTGTCCTTTCCCCATACCTTTTGGGAGCAGTTCACCAAAGCTATCTGAGGTTTATTTGCCCCCAATAAAATTGAACTCGCAATTCTCAACTTGTGCCTTTTTTTTTAAGTCAGCAGAACAAAAGGGTGAAATAGCTACCACAAAGTCACAGAATGAGTATCAAATCAATTTGAGATTCAAGTTTATTTATGCAAATAAAGAAACATTTGCCTCACTAGAACTAATTAGAGAGTCTTTAAGAATGAACACTATAATAATATTTATTTATTTGCAATAGTTCTTTGGTTTTGCTTGTGTTGATGACAAACTTTTGCTTAAGAAATCACAGGCAATTCTTTAACAGATTGTAATGCAGATAATCAATTTATCTCATAGCTGACATACTATAATCACAACTTTAAAATACTGCCTGAAGACATTCAATTTGGTAGAAAATTTGTGGGAAGTAAAAATAATCTTTAGTTACACATTCCATAGTTTTAGACTCATGGTACTTTTAAAATAATTTTAAGGTTGAGTTTTGTCTTTTAATTGGGATCAACTTTTAAAACAGAAACATATGACTTCCTATATATTAACTGTTTAGAGACATTTTAACTGTTGCATCCAAGTAGCAATGGCATAAACTTGAGCAACTGGGCCCTTGAGCAGAAGCAGATGGCCTGTTTCAGACTTTGCAGCTTAGAAGCAAGTCTCATTTAATGGCAGCCAAAAAAAACAAACAAACAAACAAACAATGGACAGTGTTCAAATCTTGAATGCGAAGAAGACTTTTTCTAGGGCTTATTTAGTAAACTCTGTGACAGTTCAGTATCTGGATATGCTAGAAAGAACTGATTTTAAGCTATCATTGAAACTTGTCCATTTGAATTAGATGATCCATTCTCTGTAATTAAAGCTAAGTAGTAGGTATCTGTCACAAACCAAATTAATCAAAATTAATTAAAAGACCTTGGAAGGGACATGCCATGCTAATCTGTGTTGCATGACCATGAAGAGGACAGTTTATTATATGAGAAAGATTTCATTGTCAAAAAAATTGTCATTCTGGCAAATGCTGAATAAGGCAAGTAAAGTGCCTATCAATTAGACATTAATTAGCATTCAGAGGGCACCATTTGATAAATGACTGCTTCCAAAAAACTAAATTGTGCTATTTTCAATAGAAAAGTCACTCATTCAAGGTGAGGACAGTGTTTTTAAGTAACAGTGTATTTGTTTTACTGTCTTACTTTGTTCCTGTTTAGTTTAAAGCAAGGCAGTGTGTGTGTGTGTGTGTGTGTGTGTGTGTGTGTGTGTGTGTTAGTCGCTCAGTCATGCCTGACTCTTTGCAACCCCACGGACTGCAGCCCACCAGGCTCCTCTGTCCAAAGGATTTTCCAGGCAAGGATGCTGGAATGGGTTGCCTTTTCCTTCTCCAGGGGATCTTCCCGACCCAGGGATGAAACCCAGATCTCCTGCACTGAAGGCGGATTCTTCACCATCTGAGCTATGAGGGAAACCCAAAACCATGGCAGAGTGAGGTTAGATGTTTAGTCATGTTAGGTTTACAAAGAACAAAGCTAACATCCCTCAGTACATTCACCGTAACTCATCAGTGATTGTCCTCAGTAAAGACTTATCAGAAAAAGTCAAGGCAGATCCAACTGGTGATACTGCGTCCTGTAGATCGAGAAACTTCACAGTTTCAAGCTGCAGAAGAGTTTTGGACTCAGCAGTGCATGAATCACTGTCATTCATTGGTTTAATATGCAATTCCAGTGGACTAATCCACTCAGTACTCTTGCCTGGAAAATCCCATGGACAGAGGAGCCTGGTAGGCTGCAGTCCATGGGGTCGCTAAGAGTCAGACACGACTGAGCAACTTCACTTTCACTTTTCACTTTCATGCATTGGAGAAGGAGATGGCAACCCACTCCAGTGTTCTTGCCTGGAGAATCCCAGGGACCGGGGAGCCTGGTGGGCTGCCCTCTATGGGATCGTACAATGTCGGACATGAAGCAACTTAGCATCAATCTTTTAGGTTACTATTTCACCTTAGCTCTAACAACATTTAATCTTATTTTTGTGTACTGACAATTGCCTGCATGAGAGAATGAGACAAAACTGAAATATGATTTCTGTCCTTAAGAAAGCTTCCAAGAAATGGTAGCATCAGCTTGTCCTCATCTACTAAATATGGATCCTACCCTTCCCTTTATTTTCCTTTCCATTTAAAAAAATATGTATTTTTAATTGAAGGATAATTGCGTAACAGTGTTGTGTTGGTTTTTTTCAGCTTGTGCCCTTTTGTATCAATTTATTTTATCTTTAACAATTATAATTCTATTTAAAAGTTTTCCAATCTCATTTAGATATTATTAATATATAACATATGTAAGTTTAAGATGTACAGCATGATAATTTGATACATGTATTAAATGTGGTGAAAAAATTACCACACTAGGAATAGTTAATACTTCCATCCCCTCAATAATTCCCATTTTGCTTTGTGTGATAACATGTAAGATTTATTATCATAAAGTCTTTCAGTTAGGTAATGCCATTAATTATAATCACCCTGCCATACATTCTGTTCAGTTCAGTTCAGTAACTTAGTCGTGTCTGATTCTTTGCGACTCCATGGGCTGAAGCATGCCAGACCTCCCTGTCCATCACCAACTCCTAGAGTTCACTCAAACCCATGTCCATCGAGTCAGTGATACCATCCAGCCATCTCATCCTCTGTCGGTCCCTTCTCTTCCTGCCTTCAACCTTTCCCATCATCAGAGTCTTTTCCAATGAGTCAGTTCTTCACATCAGGTGGCCAAAGTATTGGAGTTTCAGCTTCAACATCAGTCCTTCTAATGAACACTCAGGACTGATTTCCTTTTAGGATGGACTCTTTGATCTCCTTGCAGTCCAAAGGACTCTAGATTCTCATAACATATTCATGTTATAGTTGGAGGATTGACACTTTGACCAGTGTCTCTTCATTTCTTTTATTTCCTAGCCACTGAAGAACAACATTCTACTGTCTTATTTCTTTGAATCCATCTTTTTTTTTTTTTTTTTGGTCTTGCTGCATGGCTGTGGGATCTTACCTCTTTGACCAGGGACTGAACCCAGGCCACAGCAGTGAAACAAATCCCAACCATTGGACCACGAGGGATTTTCCAAATTTGTCTTTTTTAGATTCAACTTCCAAGTGGCAACATACAGTATCTGCCTTTTTTGTCTGATTTAGCATAATGCCATCAAGTTCCATCCATGTGGTTGCAAATGGGAGGAATTACTTTTTGTGGCTGAATGCTATGTTTATGCCTAAATAATAAGTATATATATTACAAACTATATATATCATTATATTTATACATTGATCTGTTGATAGACACCTATTAATGGCTTAGCTATTGCAAATAATGCTGCAATGAACATTGAAAAACATTATTTTCTAGATAAAGATTTCATTTTCCTCAAATATATATCTATGCATACATGGAGAATTCCAAGGGCAGAGGAACCTGGTGGGCTGCAGTCATGGGGTTGCAAAGAGTTGGACACAACTGGGCAGTCACTCACTCACACAGAAAGTGAAATTGCTAGACCATGTGACAGTCTTATTATTAATATTGGAGAAAATTTTATACTGTTTTTCATAGAGGTTATTTTAATTTACATTTTCACCAATAGTGCACAAGAGTTTCCTTTCTCCACAGCCTTAGCAAACCTTATTGTGTTTTGTATATTTTATAATATTCATTCTAATAGATATCTCATTGTGGTCTTTTTATAATATTCATATTTAATAGATATCTCATTGTGGTCTTGATTTGTATTTTTCTGATGAATCTTGATGTAGAGCATCTTTTCGTGTATTCTATTGGTGAGGTTTATCTGTTCTTCAGAAAAATCTTTATTCAATTCCTTTCCCATATTTAAATTTAAGGCTTGGTTGATATATAATATATAGGTTTCAGATATGACATAGTCAACTTTTAAAGATTATAATTTATTTATATCTATTATAATGTATTGGCTATATTTCCTAGGGAGTACAACATATCCTTGTAGTTTATTCTATACATAGCATTAACAGTTTGTACCTTTTATATCCCTGAGTCTGTCTTAAGCATTCTCCCTTCCCTCTCCTTACTGGTAACCACTAATTTTGCTCTCTATATCTGTGACTCTGTTTATTTGCTGCCATATTCACCACTTTGCTTTATTTCATACAGTATTTCTGTTTCACTGATCGTCTAATTTCACTTAGCATGATATCCTCCATGTTCATCCATGTTGTTGCAAATTACAAGACTGCGTTCTTTATCATGACTGGATGGTGGCTCAGATGGTAAAGAACCTGCCTGCAATGGAGACCCAGGTTCATCTCTGGGTTGGAGAAATGCCCTGGAGAAGAGATTGGCTATCCCCTCCAGTATTCTTAAAGAGATGGGAATATCAGACCACCTAACCTGCCTCTTGAGAAATCTGTATGCAGGTCAGGAAGCAACAGTTAGAACTGGACATGGAACAGACTGGTTCCAAATAGGAAAAAGAGTATGTCAAGGCTGTATATTGTCTCCCTGCTTGTTTAACTTATTTTCAGAGTACATCATGAGAACTGGACTGGAAGAAACACAAACTGAAATCAAGATTGCCAGGAGAAATGTCAATAACCTCAGATATGCTGATGACACCACCCTTATGGCAGAAAGTGAGGAGGAGCTAAAAAGCCTCTTGATGAAAGTGAAGGAGGAGAGCGAAAAAGTTGGCTTAAAGCTCAACATTCAGAAAACGAAGATCATGGCATCCGGTCCCATCACTTCA